>MU389340.1:494594-677136 GCA_022578775.1 Xylaria venustula | reverse complement strand
AAATAAATAAATAAATAAATAAATAAATAAATAAATAAATAAATAAATAAATAAATAAATAAATAAATAAATAAATAAATAAATAAATAAATAAAAAATAAATAAATAATTAAATAATTTAATTTTAAAATTTTTAATAATTAAATTATATATAATAAAAAAAATTTATTGCTTAAATATTATTATATTTGTTTGATTATTTAAATTTTAACATAATTTAAAATATATATTTAATATATTTAGTAAAAAACTATTGCAAATATTTGTAAACTATAAGCTAAATTTTATATTATTTTATAAATATTAAAACTTTTTTAACTAAAGTATTTTAGTTTTAAGCACGCTTATGCAGGCGTTTTTTATTATTATTATTTTTGCGTTTATTTAGTTTAGCTTTAACTATATATAAAAACTTTCGTAGTTGCTTAGTTAAAATATTTTTAAGCATTTTTTTAGTGATTTTAAGCAAAAATACAGTTTTTTTTTTTTGTTATTAGCTGTATAGGTTAATATAAATTTGTAAATATTTATATAGCAATTTATAAACTTAAGCATATTTAGTTTTTTTTTATATATAGTAAAAAATGCATTTTGTTGCTAATAAAAAATATTAGCAACAAAAGTAAACATTATTAAATATTTTTAAACTAAATAAAATATATTTTTTAAATAAATTTTTATTTTTTATATTTGCATAAATTTAGCATTTTTTAATATTAACTTGCGCAAATATTATATAAGCTGCAATAACGCTAGCTTGCTGTTAATAAATAATTTTAATAATTATTTAATAAAATGTATTTTTAACGCAAATTTTTTTAAATATAATAAAACGTTTAAATATTTAGTTAAATTAGTGTTAAATTATATACGTTTGTAAATAATTATATATATATAATTATTTTTTAAATATATGCAAATATTATTATATTTGCTAACGCATAGCTTGTTTAAAAATTTGCAAATTTAATTAATATTTTTATCGTTTTAATTATTTTTGCTGCTAGTACTAAAATTTTATACTTTGCTAATGCTAAAAGTTTAACTTTATTTTTTTAAAATTAAATTAATTGTTTTTGATTTGCTATGCAAATGTTTGCACGTGTATATTTGCGCTATGTTGTTTTTTTTTTGCGTCGGTTTTTTTTAGCAATTTTTAAAGCTTTTTTAGCTGCTTTACAGTTAGCTTCGGCTTGTTTAGCTTGCGCTTGGCTAGTGCGGCCTGCATTTTTAAAAAGCATGATTATTAATATGTGTAAATGTTTATACCGGTATATAAATAATTATATAAAGTTATATTGCTTAATATAACCGATTAGTTTATTTATATAAAGTTATACAAATTTTTTAAAATAATTTACTAAAAAAAATTTTTTAGCAAATAAAAAAATTAAAAATTTTAATTAAAGCTATAAAATAAGTTTATATATATAGTTAAGCTTACTTTAGTTTATATTACTATTATAATTTCATTTTATTTTTATTACTAGGGGTATATATATTGAAAAAAATAGTTTTTGGACAGTTACCCCTCTGCTACCCCAGAATTAAGCTATACTCATGTAGGAAATCGTGTTGACTAGCTTCGACTTCGAAAGTGTTTAGCGCGATGCCAGTTTAGTGTAGTACGATTATCGTGGGTTGTCGGAGTAAGATGGGGCTTCGACGCTGTGAAGCTTCATGTCTAGACGAGATGCTATGGCTTCATTTGCTCGAATTCGCGTGTTAATTTCGTCGTGGGACTACCAAGCGCCTACGGAATTCTCGTCAAAAGTTTTTTCTTGGTTACCTTTAACAAGCTAAACGCTATAGTTTAAGTGACCAACTCAGGCTTCCTAGTTCTACGAAAGCGTTCATCGCTCTGCTCTTCAATCGCCCTTGTAAATCTAGTATATTGAGTGAAGATGACCATCAATGCTCGTGCATCTAATGAATAAGATCTCTGATATTGGAATTCAAAACGGCCGTAGATGGGATGTGTAAGCCGAGCTGTCGGCCTTAAGGATTGATCTGACCTCTTACCCCAGGACATGCCTGAAGCTCCTTTTCGAGCTTAACCGGAGTATCGCACTGGGATCGGAGTTCATCACAATCGATGTTTGTGCTGATTTTTTTTACCAATCCGATGAGTTGCTCACCAGCTGTGCAATACTATGATCTAAAATATATAAAGATGAAGGCCGGCACCTCTGCCGTAAATAGTTCCAAGTGCTATCACCATCAACTCAAACTTACAGATTACAATCACAATTACCGAACGACTTCTCATCACTATCACCAGTGAAGTCATACTCATTCAGCCATGTCGCCCCCTCGTCGTGCTCTAATCGCCGTTACTTCGGCCAAAGCCACTCTTTTCCAAGGAAAAGAGACAACCGGCCTCTTCATCAGCGAAGCAATTCATCCCTTCAAAGTGCTGAGGGCTGCCGGTTTCGAAGTTGATCTGTCTTCTGAAACGGGAACGTACACCCCTGACTGGCTCTCCCAGCAGCCAGATTTCATCAAAGGCGATGACCTCGCCACCTGGAACGACACCAACAGCGAGTTCAGGCAGAAGTTGGACAATATGCCCAAGGCAGCCGACGTCGACGGGTCCAAGTACGGCGTCTTTTACGCGTCGGCTGGCCATGCCGCTCTGATCGATTATCCCACGGCCAGCAATCTGCAAAAGATCGCCTCGCAGGTTTGGGCGAACGGCGGGATCGTGTCATCCGTGTGTCATGGCCCGGCCATCTTTGCTAACCTTCTTGACCCGGCCACCAACGAGCCCCTCATCAAGGGCAAGACGATTACCGGCTTCACGACAGAGGCGGAGACCACTATGGGAATCATGGCAGAGCTTCGCACCTGGAACACTGAACTAGTCGAGGAATTGGCCGCCAGACTCGGTGCAACCTGTAAGTTGATCACGAGAACACCCTCCAGTACCCGCGTTTACTGACTTTGTCTAAAGATAAGCGATCTGAAGGGATCTGGGACGATTTTCATGTGGTTGATGGCCGATTGATCACGGGCCAGAACCCTGCTAGCGCGACCTCTACAGCTAAAGCCGTAGTTGAGGTTTTCAATACCCTCTAGAGAAGTTGTTGTCTAGATGGGTTGCGGTTGGGCAGCCGGTGGTGATCTCACTTTGAGATTGAAACCCAATCTGGCAGTGGCCAGGCGCATTGAGTTGCTAGTTTCCATTCGTTTAAGCCCTGTCGGCCTTCAGGACTTACCCTATTGTGTAGAATGTTGGAAGGTTGAAATGGAGGACAATATTTGCCTTTAACCAACGGGCTACATCCCCGCCTGGATGTTAGGGTTATTCTGACCTCGTAGAGACAATTGAGATTGGCTTGACTGCTTCTCTATAATATACAATCCTTGACCCACCCTCGAATATCCATTCTATGTTTTTTTGCTCCTGTGTATCCGTTATATTGGTGTTGATTGCTACCTACATATAACTCGAAGCCTTTGATAGGTAATTCCTTCTACCGGTATTCGGACACCCGCTGTAAGCTTATGTAGGCGGTGCTCGGCGGGCTCGCAAGCCACAAGCCGACCAAATTAGGGCAGCGACGGTGTGGCTGGCTAGGTTGTAGGCTAGGGTCTGCAGGTACCTAGCGGCCTTGGAACTTGGCCCAAGCTCCTGTATTTGGTATCTATTTTTGCAAATTGACACGAAAGCATTTCCTCTTTCTTTCTTTCACCTTCCACTGTCTAACAGACTCTTACGTCTTTGTGACAAGGTGTCTGATTGGCCGAGCAATATGCAAACCGCAGCGCAGTTGACTGCCTGCTTGCCTATTGTGTCACAGCCGTCTTTATTGCCGCCTTGAGGCTTCTTTTTCAACAACGTGTTCTTGTTAATCCACCACAGCTGCCTCTGAGCTGCGAACTTCGCGCGATTGATTACCTGAAAACGGTTCTCGTCGTCACCACACACCAGCCAGAGCATCTCCTCACAGCGTGTGCAAACTTCCACAACTATCTTACATCATGTCGGACGTTACCTCGCTTTACTTCTCGACTCCGCCGATCGCGAGGTATGCCCCATTATGCCTTGTTCTGTCGGGATTCATTGCTGACACCTTAGTAACAGGACTGTGGCGACAGCCATATTTCTCTCGTCGGTTGCGGTCTACACGGGCATGTTATCGATATATGGCTTCTTCTTCCATTACTCGATGCTCCTCAAGTTCCCACCGGCGATCCACAGATTAGTAACGAGCTTCCTGATAACGTCGAAAGACTTGGGTGTGCTCTTTGACACGTATTTCGGTATGGATACATGATCCCGCTGTTCCATGCCGACTCTAACGGAGCGTATGATAGTGTACAGCTATCTCAGCCAGATGGAAAAGAGCAATGCCAAATTCTCGAGGAAGGAGGACCTATTATGGTATCTCATCTTTGTTAGCAGCGTCATAGTGGTAGGTCTTTCTGCGCTTGTTCAATCGCCTCTTCTGCTTGCTCGTCTACGTCTCATTTCATTTATCCCTCATATATCTGCCCGCATAGTGTCGTACCTCTACTGCTATAGCGGTTCCTGGAACTGAGGAAGATTACCCCTGCTCTCCGACTGGTCCGTCATTCGCAAACCTCAATAGGGCCAGCTCGGGGTGTGGGCATGGTGGGATGTCTTATGGATGACTCGGGTGATGTCTTTCGACAGTTTGCTCGGGTGGTTTTTAGCGCCCTACATTTTGTTACCGTCTCCGTTTGTTTGTTTCATTCGCGACGTCTATGCATCGGCTCGGAGACATGGTTGCTAACTAGCTTTCAGTTGGTCAATCAACTCTTCACTGGAGCTGTTCTATATCTACATGCGTTGCTGATAGCAATTTGCTATACTTCAACCCAAGATCAGCGAGGAATGCAGGCGCATTTCTATGTAGTCACTGTTCCTGCCCAGCTCATGCCATGGTGCATGCTCTTAGTCCAGCTCCTCTTCGCTGGCTGGGGATCATTTTTACTGGGTCTCACTGGCATCTTTGCCGCCCATTTACACGACTTCTTGACGCGGATATATCCTGAGTTCGGTGGTGGCGCAAACCTCATTCCAACCCCTGGGTTCCTTGCATGGGTCTTACGGACTCCTCGAATGAGAAATACCGGATATGGAACTGGATACGCACCTCCTGTCGATTCAAGTGGTCGTGGTGGTCCCTTACCAGACTCGTGGAGAAGTAAAGGACCAGGAAGACGCCTGGGTTAAGTCTAAAGAGTGACAATGATGGACATACGTAACTAGAAATGAAGTGAACAACAAGTAAAATTATTGCAAAACCGAATCGTTCATTAAGACGAAGTACTCCGTAGACGTACCCCTTAGTTAAGTCCTTCTGAGATAGTACCCGTGAATTCTCATACCTGGGATCTTAAGGTTTCTAAGCTTCCAAGTTGTATGTGTAGCTCAGTCCATCAAACCTAGCCGTGCATGCCCAATAATTAGGTTGCTAGGTCAGTAACATTGCATTACAAGCTGCATACATACGCGGACTAAGTCTTCTAGAGGACTCAGAGGTAGAGACTGGCAGGGAGAGAGTATATCTAGTAACACTCCTAATAAAATTTGAATTATTCGTAGCGTAGGATGAACCTGTCTAGCGATACAGCTAATGCTGTTTGAAGTAATACACCATCACGCCCTTCACGATCTCCCCGTTCGTACGCCCGCGGTGCTAGTGAGATGGTCCACCACAATCGCACGGCATGATAATACCTCCTCCCACCGACGGCGTCAATAGCTCCGATTTGCTGATATCCGGGAACCCATAGAAGGCTTCGCTGTCACAGGCCGGGCTGAATGACATTGAGACATGTTAGATACAGCTGACAGACTGCGCCCGCAACAGTTGAAGGCACAACATACCTCACAAGTGTCATGATACCGGCGTCACTGGACTCTAGGTATTCCCACGACACGTAGAAGTCACTCTCTCCGCACTTCTGGTCGTAGAATTGCCATTTCGCTAGGTCGACATCGCCGGGTGCCGGGACGTGAAGCGTGCAAGAGACAGGCTCTGCGTCTGGGTCCGAGTGCGAGCCATCGGCATTGGCGCCGTGGATGGCGAAGTTCATGTACACGGAATGTGTGTCGGGGTTGATTCCTATATATCTTGCTTAGTATAGTTTGCGTATGTCAGGGTACCCTTTACTGGTTGATACTGAGAATAGGCGGAAGGGTAACTTACGGCGTGCAAGGTTATGAATCGACCACACGAGTGCCGGGTCATCATCATCTCGTCTACCAAGCAGAGAATCCTCGTCCTCGCCCTGGGAACTTACGACGGCAGACGTCTGCGGCGGGATGTCCCTGTTCGCATCGAGCGCGTCATCCCGGAACGCGAAGTAAGCCTGCTTGTTCTGCGCCACATTCTCGACGACCATGACGACGAAGTCTTCCTGGCCGTTGTGGCCGGCGTTGACGTAGAAGTCGTCGTTGGACTGGCTGCACCTGGCCGGGCCGAAGCTGTCGATGCGGCAGTCGTGGCCCTCGGGCACCTCGACGTCGAAGTCGCACTGGATGGGCTCCGCCGTGGTGCCGATGCTTGCAATGGCTGTGCCGTTGGTAGATGAAGGCAAGGTGGCGGACTGGTCGATCACGAGCTTCCAGTTGCAGACTTTGGCGTTGTTGAAGCGCTGGCGGAATACCTGGCTCACGGTCCATTTCTCGTCTGACGATGCTGGTGCTACGCTCACGCTCGCCTTGGTTCGGATTGGCTTGGCGAAACCAAGAAGAGGGAGGAGGAGGATGGGGATGATTGTGAGGAAATGCATTGTGTAAGTATGTAATGGTTATTCGATGGTAACGGTAAAGATGAGGCGGCTATGATGGTATACCAGTACTGAAAATACTCAAGTTGATGTCAGACGACGACCCGGGGAATGAAAGCAGTGAGGCAAGTTGTCGGTTTTGGGTGGTTGAGGTAAAAGTTCAGACTCCGGATTTGTTTGCTTGTTTGTTTATATGCAGATACATCTTGTCAGGAAGTCAGGCCTGCTTCCCCTAACTGCGGCCATTACTCACAAAAGAGTAACCGTGCTTTCTCTATCCTACCTACATAGGTACCGCCCCCCTCATATCTTCAATATTCCACTAGGAGCCACACGGGAAGCGCAAGTTTCCTACCCTACCCCTTTCAATAGAACCGGCAAGTCCAATATCATCTCAAACAGCACAGTGAGACTCCTCCCGAGCTTGTAGGTATTAATCTTATGCGCTCGTCTTCGCTCTATGTTAAGAGATATTGTTCCTACCGACATGAAGGCATTCGCGTATTCGTCTTATCGTGTTTACATGTTTGCCCTGTCTCTGCATACGCTCGCTCGCTACATCCGTGGTGTGATGTGGTACAAGTCTCGACATGGTAGAGGAGCAAAGCCCAAAGTTGAAATACTGTACCTGCTACACCAACACCAGAGAAGGCAGCTACCGACGGCTTTGCTATACTGACAAAAATCAATGCTACTATGTTCTATGTTCTCTATCTATCGATCATAAAACCGGCGAGAGATGGTTCACGGCTAAGTGCTACATAGGTAGGAAGTGTCGAAAGCGATGTTATCAGCTGCTGTTTGCTGAATAGCACAACAAAAATATATTGAATATAGTTAAGATCTTAGGTAATGTTCTCATCTTGCCTAGTCGATGCTGAATAAATTCCGTTCAGTCGCCTTAGGTAGATTATTCTATGGTTATACTGCCAGAGAGTCGTCATTAATAGTAGGTTTGATGTATGTAATCCGCCTCAGTCGGACCCTGGTTTGTTATAGCAATATTATTACTATCTATGTAGGCTCCTGATGATGTCGTTGCACTTTCTCGTCTACAAGCGATGACTCATGCAATTATATCAATTCGCTCTCATAAAGTATGGGTTGGGTGGTTAGCAGCCACAGTTTGCCAGGACTGCGAGATGCTCACCATTAGACGAGTAATGTACCATGAACAATAAGAGGTGCACATTTCTGGTTGACTTAGTAGGTTTACTAATGGACACCCATACATAGTAACTTCCAAACGTCATATTCCAAACGTCCTAATATCGTATCGCATAGACTAGCCCATTGTATCCCGCTGCAAAATGCCTATCCAAATACTCAAAATTCCTGCAAGTATGGTATATCCTCCAATATGCGCCAATACCCATGCAATAATTATTCATACAAATGACATGCTCAACCATAAAAGCCGCCGTTCCAGCTCGAGCTTCACCCTGAGCCATTACTCAGGACGGTTGTTGTCAGCACCCATGGCTGTGTTAATGACTAGTGGCGGGGGTCTGCGCCTTTCCCGCTGGCCTTCCTGCGAATTAGGTCCATTGGGAACTATAGAGGCGCTAGAATCTAGGCCAATAGAAATATCTGCCAGATGTCGACCCCCTGAATCTGTTGACGGTTCTGAGGGATCATCTATCGGAGTGGCTCCTTGAACTGCAATTGTTGGCGGGGTATATTTCTTGGGGACCCGAATGCGGGGGACCGATGGGAACGCAATGAATGGAACCTTATTTGCCCGAGAAGGGGGAGGAGGCGGAGGTAGGTTTGGTGTCCCAGAATTAGAGGGTATAGGGGCATTCAGCAAGGGTCGCCGGTCAGGAGACGGCCCGCGGCTATCCACTGAAGAATTTCGAGTATGCGGAGGATACTGGTTAGACAATGACCCACGCAATTGTGATGAGTCACCCATCACTGCAACTGGAGGAAGCCCTGGCGGTGGTGGCGGTAATAAGCTGACCCCGCCAGCATCTTCAGCTGCGCTCAAATACGTTTGTAGAGCATAGGAATCTGGCTTATTCGATTTGGTAGGTTGCGGGGGTGAGGGTTCTCGGGATGCTTGACGACTATGAGTTCGTGGAACATAAGCAGGATGCGTGGGCAAGACAGTTTGAGGATAGGACCTCAGATTTGGGTTCGTGGCGTAATGTGGTTGGTTTGTATGGATACCCCTTTCTAACATCTTATAGTACTCTGCGTTGTTGATATAGTTGGTACGTGCGCGGGTGTCGTAGTCGCTCAATTGGGATGGAGCTCTCTTCTCGCTTTCTGAAAATCTACCACCAACAAGAGGCGTGACAGACCTAGTTCCAGTTCGGGGGTCATTATGGGATCCGATGGTCCCTGGAAACATACGCTTCTGACGGCGGCGGTAGATCCAAAACAGTGCCAGACCTCCAAGCAATAACAGACCAGCTCCAATTGAAATACCGACGATAGCTCCGGTAGAAGTGATCCCGAAACTGTCACCTTTATTGTTGGAGACTGTTTCGGAGAGGGGAGTAGTGATATTGACGAGTGTGCCGGTGAATAGAGAGTCGCTGAGCCCTATCAATTCCCCTGGCGTCGGTTTCTGTTCACATCCTGCTTTCAGTGCTGTCATGACTGCAGAAAAGTCAGCGACATCCAGTCGGCAAGTGGGGTGAATATTCATACAATTGGACATGAACCCCTGATTGGAGCTTGATGCAAAGCACTTGATGCAATCATCAACGTTTTGTGAACTTGCGAAGTCGCCATCTGCTGTGCAATATTCGAATTGGTCCCCAGTTGCGTCCAAGCTACCTGCTTCGAGAGATGCTTTCAAGGGTTGGCATCCCCAATTTATAGCACAAGGGGATGAGACGCCGTCGTCTGAAGCATTGGGAAAACTAAATAGGCAAACGTCCACAGAGTAGCGGATATTGTCTGTGGTCATCGTTAGCGAGACCACAGTGACTAGGAGAGATGGCTGTCCATACACAAAAACCATGAGACGTCGCTCTCGCTCTCACTAGTAGCATTGCTCTTCTGCAGACAGTCGAGGCAATTCTTGAACTTGATACCGGTGACCGAGTTATCAAAGCTGCCCTCGGTACATGTGATATCGCCAGGCGTCGTGTTAGAAGAGTTCGGGCTCAGAGGATCACTCTCTGGGTCATCTAGACATAGCGCAGCACATGCTGATCCAGGGGTGACTTGCAGTGCGGTCACATCTGGCAGAAGGCAGACGGATAACAACAACAAAGTCACGAAGGGTGTCATGCTGGGAGAGGACTATGGGAGGGCTGGGGAACGAGAGTAGAAAGGGAACAACCAGATCAACTACCTCCCCAGCATTGCAGAAATTAAACAGTAAAATAGAGCCGACCTATTTCTCTCTTCTCTCTCTTTCCCTGTGTGTATGTGCGTGTGTTTTGTGAGGGTTCAGATCAGTCTCTCGACCACCACAGTCAGAGCCATCAACGAAAGGGTAGGAAGAGTAGTAGGATGACGGAGGAGCTAAGCCGTCTATATTTCAACGGGTCGACATCAAAGACACACCCGTCCCATGGCAGTCTAGTAGGTAGACAGACCAGTAGGGCAGTAGAGGCACTTGCCTAATCTGCAACAAGATCTCGTCCTATGAAGAGCCCCATGGCGGATGGAGATCTCGGAGGGCGTTTATGGACATGGTTCTGCTCGCAGTCCCCAGTCAAAGCCCAGGGATGGGCGAGCGTGTTGTGTACAGGCGTGTAGGGTCAGTCGGCCAATGGGGAGGCCCATGATCGAGAAATCGCGTGCACACGACGGCGGAAAGCCGCTCTTTGACGCCCAGTGGGCAAATTGAGGAAGATCTGGCGAACCAGACGGTGCTGAACTGACAGCGGTGGCTGGAGAGAGATACTGTAGTCCGCCTACGCACTACGCCCGACGGAGACTTGGCTGCTACGATGTCTGGTTGGCGGGACTAGTAGTGGACCACGGCGCTTGGCTTGCAGGGGCTATGGACCTGGATACTGCCCTGGCTCGCCTGGGTTGTAGCCTGCAGCGCATGCCTTGAACCCCTCAGGCTCCGGACTGCCCCGCTCATGAGCTGTATGTATAAGCGCCGACCGCCAAACGCGACCGCTTCTACCCCACACACAACCCACCAGGGCCAATGATGGATGATATGTGTGTCTTGAGTGGAATCCATTGCAGTAGGTAGGCGAGTAGGTACTGTAGGGTCCTTGAAGCTACATACATTAATACCTATTGCATGCGTTGTTGTACACAATGCTAGAACATAACACCTCGTAGGTCGTCTGGTAGATAAGCAGTGCACAGACAGCTATCGCAGCGATGTGTCTGTGATATCTTTATCAGGAACAAATCATTTAGATACTTCTTAGTAATTACTAAGTAGTAAACTAGCGCATGGGGAATGGAAGGTATCATCTATCTACTTAAGTACATACATACGTGACTAGCTGGCAGGGTTCGTTTCATCTGCTTGCGATGGAGAACAACATCGGCTTCGTCGGCTTCGTCGGTTTCGTCTAGCTGCACCTCGGCTACGCAAACAGTTGGACGGCGCGAATAAGCGCAGACTGTCCCATCGTCGGCTCTCATTCATACCCTCAGACACGACACTGACTGAGCTGCCAACATCTGCTAGCGCTAGCGCGGCAATTGAATGGAGAGGCCGGGGGGCAATAAGCGAGAGAGCCGACGAGAGCGATGTGATAGTGTGACTAGAGCTGCATCGTGCATGGCAAATGTAAAAATTGGCTGATTTTCCACCTTTGACCCGCCGGACTTGCATGTGCAGGATGTGAGCCTACCGAGGCGGTGTGAAAATTAAACGTCAGAGAAATAGTGGGAGTAGCAGTGGTAAGTCTGACATTTAATTCTCGGACCGCCTCGCCTACTACGCCGTTCATTATGCCTACTAAGTACAGTACAGTCGACTGATGCGAACCATTGTGCTGTCACGTTGATTATACAACTGTCTCAGAAAAGGGCTCAAGTTGCCCTCGTATCCTGGTTAAATTCTGAGCATTCTAGTCACGAAATTCTAACCATGACCTTGGGAAAATTCCCTCCCTCCAATAGCACAGGTCTCCCAGCTTATTTGCTCGTATTATATAGGTACGTCGCCCAACACCACCTAGAGAGCACCAACTACATACAGACTCCCATTTGCAACACCAGACTCACTCACTCACTCGTTGACTCTCTCTCTTTTTGGTATCAATCACTGGTAAAATCGATCTATCTGACAGGCTCTCTGTGTTCTGAATCTTACTGTCACCATCGTCGGTCTTATTTAATCATGCTACACTGATTTGAAGGAGATATTTCAGTGAAATCTCCGATATATAGAGCAATACAAAAGGACGGCTTCAGATCTCTATATCCTCCCTAGATTTCGAAAGTGAAATGAGTAGATGGGTGCCATACCAAGTCTTAGATAATGTCCGTGCCCGAGATCATGGCTAAAATGGTTGGTCACGGCAATGGGGGGCTTGTCGCATCGATCCATGAGTAATTATGCCATACAATTCTTCGGAAACTGTTATATGTACCATTCCAGATATACCTACTTGGAATGGGTTTTGCTCAAATTGAATTGGCTTCCCCCCTCTCACGCCGCCCCCCTAAAATGATAGCTGCTACGGCTTTGGCGCAATGACACACCGAGAGACTTGATATCGTCAGAAATAACTGGGAGAAAAATTACTAATTTACATCATACCTAGCGCTCGCATTCTAGTCGTTGTCCACCATCACGAGCATTGTAGGCTGTAACAAGAGCTGACTATTCGGGTCTTTTCCCAGGCGATCCTTCTTGTAGGTATGCATTATATAGTGGGACATTGTCTATTCGCAAAAGCTTCATCGAAAACTCACGAGGATGAGAGGGGGGGAGAAGGATTTCTCGAGCTTGAGAGATATAATACCAGGTGGGCTTTACATAGTAAGCCGATACCTCGCAGATAAAACCAAGTCTTCAAGATGCTCACCGACCTATCAGAATGAATGTAAAGTGTTTGACCACTATATTCCTAATTGATAGATCGTAGGCAAGTAAAACGTCAGTGCTTTTCATGTCTTGTGACATGTAATCCTTCCAATACTGCCGTGGTGATCGTCACTGGTACGATTCGAGCATGAGTCTATCTTACGATCTTGGGCCGAGTCTAACGCACCTTTCAACACATAAGTGACTGAGTATCAACTCAAGGATTCAAAAAATCAAACTAAAGTCAACTAAAAATTGCTAGATGCTTCGATTGCACCTATGTATGCTGGGCAGGCGGGTGGACGAGAAATTAGGCAAGCCTCATCTGCCTGGGATAGGCCTGTCTCCCTCGTCAGCCCATCACATATGGAACACGTGGAGAGTTGGGATTGGGGACGGCGAGACATAGGTGGCTGTAAGACCGATTGCGATCAAGAGACATCTCAAACGACCAAAACCAGCCCGGATAAGGCTCGCTATCATGTGGTGAATGATTATTGTCTGGATCTCCGCCTAGTGCCATATCTGATACCGGCATGGTGACCTGCTTGGCCGCGCGGTTGCTCGCTTATTGGTTGGAGCCCAGTCATGACAATTGAGACGTTTATAAGCTAGTGGGTAATCCCGAGGGGAAGCACAATCCTTCCCATACCCAGCTGCTCGGATCATTGGGCACTTAGTAAGGTATCTACAGAAGTAGCTCAATATATAGGTACATTGAGGATTAGCTGCCTATCATTATAAATCGATTTCTCAAAGTTATTAATAAGATGATCATGAATCATGATCTGCTTCGTCTTCCAACCGAATTTACTACCTATAATGTACTCGACAAGACTGCATACCAATGAGCTCAAAACATGTGTAGATTGTCGTAAACTTGCCCAGTTACAACTACTTATATAGTACTGATTCAAGTCCTATTCACGTATGTACTTTGAATATCTCATCGGGCTCTATGTAGCATTATCAAATCTTGGTTGAACTCGCAGATGGCTCAATCCGCTACTTTGATAGTCTTCTGAGTTGGTATGTTGTACTCGAGGGGTTAGTAGATACGTACTGATCTTACCCCAGCAGTAGTGTAAGGCCATTGAATGCTCTTAGATTTCCCGAGTTCACAGCTGATTCTGGGCAGGAAGTGAAACGTTTTTCACCCAATGACACCTACCCCAGAAAGCTCTCCATGGACCCCCTCCTTCGGAATGCCGTAGGGAGACTAACTTTAGGTTCCGGCACACTTGGGTTAGGTAGGTACCTACCTAGGAGGTACTTAAGGTAATGTTCTTGGCAATCTAGACACCCTTTAGCCTTCAGCGCCCCAATTCTCATCGACCCCCACCTTTAAGTCGCCTGCCAGACTACCTAAGACAGGCATTCTTACCTGCTCAAATCGACATCATTGACACGTCTACTTTTTGTCAAAATCCCTCGCTTCGCCTTGGAAGGCTTCGAAGCTGAGCGACCGACTTCTGACGGTACCAGTCAAACGAAAAGCTCAGGCGACAGAATGAGGATAGGCTGCCTACAGTTTGCCCCTCAAGTAGGTGATATCGACGACAACCTAAGTCGCGCCGATGCTGTCTTGAGTAGAGCAGACCCTGAGAGTCTAGATCTCCTTGTTCTACCCGAACTTGCCTTTGCAGGTATGATAATTCGTAATTTCCGGGAGCTATCATTATTCGACGACATATACTCACCTGCTTGACTTTTCTTCAGGATACAACTTCAAGTCTCTTCAGGAGATCAGTCCTTTTCTGGAGCCTCAAGGTTCAGGAATCAGTGCTCTTTGGGCTCGAACCGTTGCACTCAGACTCAATTGTGTAGTGACTGTCGGCTATGCAGAGAAAGAGGATGAAGATTCAAAATGGCCTACCTCTCCTGAATATTACAACTCCGTTATCGTCGTAAACACTGACGGCGAGACGATTACGAATTACAGAAAAAGCTTCTTATTTTATACAGACGAGACTTGGGCGTTAGAAGGAGGGGGTTTTTATGGCGGCTCTATTCCTCAATTCGGCAATACAGCAATGGGCATTTGTAGGTCTTATTCTTTACGAAAGTTATGCTAAACCGGCTAACCAAGGCTCTTAGGCATGGATATCAAGTTGGTTTTTACTTCCAAGAATGTCAAGCTTGACGCTAATTGATAATAGTCCCTACAAATTCGAGGCACCATGGCATGCATTTGAATTTGCCTTCCACTGTCTGGAAGTGGAAGCGAACCTTGTTATTGTGACAATGGCTTGGATGACCCGAGAAGACGCGAGTGTGTTTAGTAGTACTCCGAACGAACCAGATATGGACACCTTGACATACTGGATGGCTCGGTTGGAACCGCTCATCCGTTCTGACAAACAGGACGAGATTATAGTTATTTTCTGTAATCGCGCCGGCATCGAGAGGGACACCGTCTATGCGGGGACAAGCACTGTCATCGGGATCAAGGATGGCGAAGTCAACGTGTACGGACTCCTTGGACGCGGAGAGGAAAAGCTTCTCGTTGTGGACACGGAGAAGCCTCCACTTGCCAAACTAGTGTATTCTCCGGATGCCCAAGGCTCAACAGCTGTGCCTGTCAATGAATCGTCTTCCGCCCATGGTAAAACAGGGCATGAAGATTATGATCATAGTACGACAACGAAGCCACCCTCTACACTGCCATCGTCGAAGAATACTACGAAAAGTACAACTGACAGCAATGCTGCTCAGGGTCAGGCACTGCTAGAAGAGGCTAGATATCTTGACCAGCCTCACTCAATAGTCAGCGAAATATCCCGTTCAAGTTGCCAGTTACACTCTAACGAGAGGTCATGTTCTAGCCGTTCTAGCCAGAACCCAGAGTCCAACCAAAAGCCGCAATCCACCAGCGCCTGTCGGGAAGCAATACCCCGACGTTTAAGTATAACAAAAACCACCTACTCATCACCGCTGGTTCTGATCAGAGCTGAAGGTGACAAAATCATGACGCCTATGCAAGGCGAAGTCTCTTCTAGAGCCTCTTTCCAGTTCCACAGCAACGAAAGCGCACCGCTAATCCGGATATCTCAACCTCCCATCGATACTGATATAGTGCCTACGTCAAGTTCACCGGCGGGTCGCTTCAAATTCTCAATCTCAGATAGTCGAAAGACACAATCTCGTACTTCACTAGCAGTAAACATAGGCCCGAAGGAATGGGTATATGGAATGCATGATTCGGCCCAGGAGCTGAATGAGGTTACGATTTCAACTCCAACCTACGACGTGAAGCCTCGGTCTCCCAATTTTTCTTTCTGTTCTTTTACCGATACGCACCTGAATATTCCTATGGTGCCACGGCCATGGACTCCTGCAAGGGCTGACTCGCCAACTCTCAGCATGGAAATATCTATAATTGCACAGGCATAGGCGAAACCCGTCACTAAACTCGAAATTAGCATAATGATTCAGCCAATCACGAATCAAGGCCACTAGCGAAATCAAGTGCCAACATGTCCTCCCAGTTTTGTCGAGGTTTTCGCTTTTTCACTCCGGTATGATTGAAAAGGCAAGTGTATTCTGGGGGTTGTGAGTGTACTTTTTTCGATTTAATATGGAGATACATAGACTAAATACAACAATGAAATAAAAAATTAGGATGTTATCTTGTGGGTGAGGTTGAGACTAACAGAAGGAAGGGTAACCCTGCTCAGCCCAAGATATTGGAATGTACGTTCAGATGCACATTCACAGTTATACTACACCGGATGATGAGGGAGACAGAACTACAATTGGAGAATGCCTGCGCCCTTATAACCGAGGGAATGGACTATTGAAGAAGATCGGAGGACCTCTACTGTTGTATTAGGGAGTATGATTCTTTTGCGCTGGCGATACCCCTGGTTACCACCTCCAACGGGGTTGCTAGTCAATGACACGATTATCAGACCATAAAGCGCTCTCGTTCTTGTTGGGACTATTCTGTTGAAAGGAATCCGGGCCTTTCTAACTACATATATCTCTTAATATCGCTGTATTGTGGTTATGTGCACTGTCCAACTTGACCACAGACAAGATTGCCCAAACAATAATGGCTCGTTAACTATCTTGCTCTTTAAACCCAAGGTCTCAGGTATCTATGTTATGCAGTGATTTAAAGGCTTCTGGCACATGCGCGATTCCCGAACTTTGTTTACTCGAATTTCAACTTAGGGCTGCTTTTGTTGGCAATAGAATATCATCGACTGCTTGATATTGGAAAGGGAAGGGAAACCTGTGCTCTGTGCAATTTGGTATCTAAGCGCCGCAAGAACAGTAGCCCCAAAATCACAGGCTCTAGCTCAGGAGATGTTTCTAGGTATGGGTGCACCTAATCCATCGAGTAGTCCATTATTTAGTCCCAACAGTCGGCGGCAATTCAGGGTGGAATGGGGTGGTAAGACCGTAAGAGCAAAATGTATTAGCAAGATAGTTCATGCGACCTTGTTCATCGGGCCCCATCTAGCCCCCGCTTACTGGCCCGGAAAAGATCATACTTATGCAGTGCGGTACAGGTCCTGGCTTTGTAGAACTGGCCGAACAATTCTATGGCCGTCGTGGTCGGCCCAGAGAGAATCCTAAGAAAGAAAGCGACCCCACCACCTCCAAGCGACCCTGTGAATGAGGAAATCCTTCCTTCCATTCCGGCGTGCTGAATCGTGTATAGTCGCCCAATCAGGACGGCCGGCCCCGTGGTCGGCCGGATGGTGGCCGCAACTGCAGGGGCCACAAGCCAGCACCATGCATCTGGCTGGGGACACCGACGGCTCTGAGTGGCTACTCGTGATATGGGCTGCAGCTGATCCCTGTCACCGTCACCTCTTAGTGGAAGCCTTATAGCCAGTGACGGCACGTTCTCTGAGGTGAGCAAGAAAGCTAGTGGACGCTAGGTTGGGACTGAAGCCCCAGACCTCCAGACCCCCAACCCCCAACTCTGCACCAATTCGCCTGCACACTTAGCTACCGTTAGGTATTGTTTGATCGAAATGTGCCCAGTACTATTCACCTTTAGGCAAGTCGCAATGTGTGCTTCAGGGCCATCTTAATTCCAATTCGTCGGTATTAGTCGGCTGTATTCTGTTTCTCGCACCAGCTACCCTAGGCTAGTATACTAGTACGGTGGCCCGCATTGGTTCTGGCTCCCTTCCACAACCTCGATCACATATCAAGACCGCCCGTATGTCACAGTGGCACCCGCGCTTCGAGAGGAAGCTTGTGCGAAGAAGCATCTCCTAGAGACATATTAGTGCCTGGTTGAACCGCCGACTTCTCAGCTGATTGAATTGTCTGTTGGTCGTCGTGCATGAGGTCTCCTACTTAGCTCGGTATCGTAACCAACAGCCTCGTCGATCGGCTTTTGCGCCACAAGGCGAGCGAAGACTGGTTCCTATATCAATCGCTGCGACTTCCTCGCCTCTCACGATCAGCGTCAGATATCAGAGTTGGACACCTGGTCGTTTTGATTCGACTTTAACCGAAACCCCCGGGAAAGAATTATCGTTCGATGCAGGACCGGCAGCACGCTGATTACGACTGATTAACGCCGACGCCTGTAATCTTGCCCCTCCTACGGATATCGTTCAACAGTTTTCACAACCATGCGCTCCAGCCAGGCCATCATTGCGCTGAGTGCGCTTGCTCCTGGAACACACGCAGTATTTGTGACGCCGAATTCACCTTGCGCCACGAATTGTGGCAATGTCCCCCAGACCACTGTAGACCAGATTGTCTGTAACGACGCCGATTACGGCACGACCTCAGGCAAGGTCTTCCAGTCCTGTGTGACCTGCGAATCAACTAGTTCATACGAAACCAATGATGGGGACGAAACCGAATCGGACCTGCAAGCTATGCTTTGTATGTTTTGACTCGAGACTCTGCAGTTGGCTTATGTCACTGATCAACAATGTGTATAGTCAATATGAGATATACGGCAGCCCAGTGTCTATTTCGCGTTGAAACTGGACCCTGTAGTACACAGTACGTTCTCAAACCGTTACCTTGTCTCAATCTCTTGACACTAAAAGTGCTTAGACCAGCATGTGGACGCTTGCAAGATGCGCTGGAGTATGGGAATCTCTCCTCCACCGTCAGTCCCTACGGTTATTGCGGTATATGGAGCGACTACGATCTTGAGAAGTGCACTAGTTGCTTACCGGAGGACGGCAAATCTTATATTCGGAATTGTGTGTTTCGACGATTATCCGATAAGTTTATTCTTTGCTGACATTTTCACAGTTATATCAATTCTAGACGGTGCCTGCGGATTGTTGCTCGAACCTCCAAACAGTATCCCATTAACAGGGAACATCTTCTCGAGTACCCTCGTCAATGTCACAAATCCCACCCCAACAGCCGCTATTCATCCGCATAACAGCGTTGGTCCACTTAGCTAC
Organism: Xylaria venustula; assembly: GCA_022578775.1. Lineage (NCBI taxonomy): Eukaryota > Fungi > Ascomycota > Sordariomycetes > Xylariales > Xylariaceae > Xylaria > Xylaria venustula. The sequence goes on along the minus strand of MU389340.1, from coordinate 658,005 downwards.
GGCGCGCTTGCAGGCGTTGTCATTGGTGGCGTTGCGTTCATATTAATCCTACTCGGCTGTGGTGTCGTAATCAATGGAAAACGCCGCAGAAAGAACTACTTACGCCGCCGTGAGGAGCAGGCAAAGAACTGGCCCAGCCCTCCGGCGGCAGATATGTTTGAGACACCTCTTAGCCAAAAGCCCTTGCGTGGTGGATGGGGAGACTCGCCAGTGAGCGCTGCGACAACTGAGGGTCAATACCAATACCCTCGCTATTTCTCGCCTTATACCACTCAATTCGATAGCCCGATCAGCTCCCTTGAAGGTCAAGGCCACGGCCAAATGGCATGGCCGATTGAGAAAGCACAGAGTATTGGCGTGGCTTTGAGCCCGGATCACGACACTGCGGAGTCACCATGGGGTGATAGGAAAGGAAAGGAGAGAGCCGACACAAGTGTAGATGGCTACGAGCTGCAAGAAGGCGTTAGTAGCGCCGGGGGTTATGGTTTCCCGGTCCCTCCGCCACCTCCGATTCCGTCTACAGCACCTGTCCTCAACCACCCCGGTTATGGCAGGCAAGGACAAGCATTTCCGCCACGGCGAACACCCTCGCCTTTATAAGGATACACGCCAAGATATTCTGTGCCGCGAGCAGGAACCCAAACGTTTGAGGTACTGTTTCGACGTTGATGAAACATATGTTATAAGCTCGGAGTTGGGGCGCGTCAATTGTTTTGAAATACAGATTTCAAAGTCTGTGAAGTCCTTGTTTAAATATACCAAACCGACCAAGGGTAGGTCATGTGTTCTCTGGAATAAGCGTTGTTTTCCATGTACTCTATCTCCAAAGCTCCTGTAGCACGTCTCTTCTCTTTTAGTAAGAGAAATCTCATATATATACTAAAGAACTAGTGAGATTTGTACGTTCAGCGAACATGGAACTCTATGATGAGTTGCATTAGAACTTGCAGGTGTACGTACACCTTTATTTACTTCACCAGCTACTGTTCTACACTAGGTATGGATAAAGAACCTCGGCTAGTGTATTAAGTTGAGTTGATGTGGCTGAATTCCGAACGAGAAAGTGAAAAATGGACCCACTTGTATCCTTCTTTTTATGAGCGCGCCACAATGAGCTTGGACTCTGTGGCTGGAGCTATCCCGCCTTTGCTTCCCCACAAGCTCCCGAGTCGAGCGGCAGAAATTTTTGGAGCTTGGGATTTTTTTTCTCTAGACAATCAACTAGTTCGATCTCGACAACGAAATTCTGCGTTCGCGAATTTCCAGAACAACGCCACTTCTCGCGAAGATCACCGTGATCAATATATCGATTTTTCTCTTATAATAGATATATTGGCGGTTGACAATGGCTACACAAAACGACAAGACCCCTGCCGCGGCCGAGTACGCCATCAAGCCGAGCGCGGTCACGCCCGCTGTTGACACGAGCGATTGGCCCCTGTTGCTGAAGAATTACGACAAGCTCCTTGTCCGAAGTTGGTATCCGTCGAACGTGCAGGGAGGTGTGGGATATTAACATGTGAATAGCCGGTCACTTTACACCCATTCCCAATGGCAGCGCGCCGTTGAGTCGAGACCTCAAGAACTACATCGCGTCCGGTGTTATCAGTAAGTAGCACACCTCTCTTGCGCGACGTTTAGTGTTGTCAGAAAGCCTGGTTCAGACCGGGTCGCGCCTTATGCTAGAATGTGGAGCTGGATGCTGACTTGTGACGCGCAGACCTCGACAAGTAGGATATACCTACTGCATGACTTCGAAAGGACCTTTCTAACGGGACGAATAGACCTTCAAACCCTAGCTCGCACGAAGTAGTTGCTTGGGTCAAGCGCATCCTACGGTATGACCATGACGAGGTATATGACACGCGCTGTCGAGCTTTTACTGACATTGTGACCATAGCACGGAAAAGACTGGTCATTCCGGTACCCTTGATCCCAAAGGTATGGCCCCTCCGAATCTTCTAGCCCGAATATCGTCCAAGATATGTATCGGGACTACGGTGCGACAAGCGACAGTTACTAACACATATAATTGAATAGTCACCGGATGTTTAATCGTCTGTATCGATCGAGCAACTCGACTTGTCAAGTCTCAGCAAGGCGCAGGAAAGGAATACGTAGCTGTGGTAAGTACGCTCCTGAGCACACAAGTGTATATACATTTGCTTGATATTAATATGACGGTGCCATCTAGATTCGTCTCCACGACAAGCTTCCCGGTGGCGCGGCCCAATTCACACGTGCCCTGGAGACATTGACCGGTGCTCTCTTTCAGAGACCCCCTTTAATCTCGGCCGTCAAGCGCCAACTCCGTATCCGAACCATCCACGAGAGTCGAGTCATCGAGTTCGACAATGACCGCCACCTGGGTATTTTCTGGGTCAGCTGTGAAGCTGGAACTTATATTCGAACTCTTTGTGTGCATCTGGGACTTCTTCTAGGTGTGGGCGGTCACATGCAGGAACTGCGTCGTGTGAGGTATGATATTTTAAGTCTTTTTAGAGTTTCAGAAGTCTCGATCCGCTTGCAATTGGCAATCACTAACGCTCAGTTTTGCACAGATCTGGAGCAATGGACGAGACAAAGGACCTCGTTACTCTACACGATGTCCTTGACGCGCAATGGATGTACGACAATACGAGGGACGAATCTTACCTGCGCAAGGTTATCTCACCTCTCGAAACCCTTCTTACATCTTACAAACGTATAGTTGTCAAGGATAGCACAGTAAGTTATACTACTCTGGCCAATTTCTCCAATGTAGATATGTATACTAATTCAAATACAGGTCAACGCTATTTGCTATGGAGCTAAGGTAAGGATTATGCCCCAGTCTGCGCTCACTTCGTACTTACTCTGCCGCAGCTCATGATTCCCGGCCTTTTGCGATATGAGGCTGGTATTCAAGCCCACGAGGAAGTTGTTCTTATGACCACAAAGGGAGAAGCCATTGCTCTAGGTATTGCAATGATGAGCACAGTTGAAATGTCATCTTGCGATCACGGTGTCGTTGCCAAGGTCAAACGCTGCATCATGGAGCGAGACTTATACCCGAGGAGATGGGGCCTTGGGCCAACTGCCACGGAGAAGAAGAAGCTCAAGGCATCAGGCAAGTTGGACAAATTTGGAAGGACCAACGAACAAACACCTGCGAAGTGGACCGCCGAATATAAAGACTATACCGCCCCTGCTGAATCGGCTGCTGCGCCCGCTGCTGATGTTGCCATGTCGGAAGCTCCTGCTGTCGACAGTACTGCTACCCCAGCAGCCGTTGAAGCACCGAATGGCGACGAAGCGTCGCCAGCGGACGACGACAAGAAGAAGCGAAAGAAGCATGAAGGAGAGTCACCTGAAGAGAAAGCCGAACGAAAGCGGAGGAAGGCAGAGAAGAAGGCAGCCAAGGCGTCTAAACGTGCATCTCTCGGGAAAAAGGACGACTCCGACTCCGAATGAGGTGGACTGCACATCGTTTATTTACGAAAAGCTTTGGCTGATACCATCTCTGCTGGCACCTGACTACCTAGCTGACTTTCGTCGCTTATCCTGGGAATGGCGTTCTACTGTATTATACAGTTTATAGGGTATGGGAAACGGCGTTCCGGAAGTTTGCTTTCATGAAATAATGATGTTGAAAAGTACCGGATTGAACTATACCCAGTTTAAGTAGATAGCAGTGTATGTTATTGAATTCAGGGACATAATGTTGATCCAGTCTTTAACCGGGCAATACCTCATGAACATGTACTCTGGTCTGGTGTCTCGGTGCGACTCTCGTTGATGGTACACTGTCCAAAACATTACAATCGCCAGTGAGTGAATGTATACTGCAAGCTGATTTCTCGGGCGTCCATGTGAAATGGAACAATTTGCAATTCGAGATCTGCGTTGCTATATTATACAACTCATGGACGACCTCGTTAAACAAAGTCTTGTCCTATGTGTTGCATCAATGCACGTGGTGGGTTAGAGATGGCGAGATGGTTGAACATGTTGTTACTGAAAAGAGGCAAGTCAACTTGCCTTTCTGGATAATTCTACTACTTGCAGGGGTATAACCTCACCTCGCTACCTAAACAGACATGAAGCCATGTGCTAGGTAGTACCAATATTAAGAGAGAAACAGGTAGGCAGATCCGAATCTGTGGGCAAAGCGCCCTATGCAACCGTATGAGGTTGCTCTGCAGGCTATCGAAGCCCTGTGATACGCCAGGATTCATTGAGTCGCCAGACCTGGTACTAGGTATTGCATAGAATCTGAGTACTTATCTGCCTAGTGTAGGTAAGTATGCTGAGGGGGTAAACTACCGAAGACATGAAATACCTAAGCGCCTGTCAACGATGGAGCTTATTATGTGCAGCTTGCCATGCCATCTGCACATGCACATCGCGTCACATCTCCCCAATGGCCATGTGCTAGAGTATACAGTAGTGGACACTAATGCTGACCTAGCGAGATTTTGATGTCAGATTGGTTGGAACATCTAAGGTAGGTATCCATCTCACGGTAGTAGCATACCTTCGAGGTTATTTGGTTGTTACTCTTATTTCTCGCTTGCTCCCACTACGACCTTCAACCCCGGGATCCATGCAATATCGCCATACGCGCTGTCTGGGTTGACACGGTCGGCCATGTTGGTTTTCGTATGAACTAGTATGCGCGGACGTTGGTGCTAACATGCGCGGTAATAGTCACGATACGCCGGTCAGTCACCGTGAACTACCAGACTAGTGTACATAGACCGACTGACCTTTCATCCGGAATAGCTAGCTCGGGCAGTATTGTATGCAGGCGAGCAGGAAGCCAACAGACTTAAGTTGGAGGCGAAATCCAGGTACGGCCGTCCTCCGAGCAGGGGTGCCCGTTCGTCTGGCCTTGTCAGTGGCCATGTTTTGCCGCCTGTGACCTGCATCCGGCCCACAGCGGCGAGCTTGGTTTACTAGATGGACAAATCACAAGTTTCGCTACCGATCAAATCTCCCATTGGTTCTTTGCGCTGTGATATCTCACCTACACCAGCGCACTAGCCCGTGATCTAGTTGTTCCTGCTATGCTACGAGGCGCGTTGGACTGTTGGGTTTATCAATTCGTTCGGCTTGGCGTTGGTTGACACCCGTTATGATGGCCCTGGCGATGGCACCTCATGTCTTACATATGGAAGGATCTCGTATGTTTGTGGATGGTACTGGGTAGGTTAGGGGGCTCATATAATGGCATGCTTTTGACTCTCCTGATCATGTTCCCTTCCCGTCAGCTTCTCGTGTACTTGTTGCGATCTCGTTTCTAATAGTTGGGAATTCCTTCATTCAGTCATTACCTCACTCCCAATTCTTGAAGACAGTCGATTTTCCAGCTGGCTGGATTTGACTTATTTACATTATAATTATTTTTTAATACTTTCTACCTCGCTCAGTCTCCGAATATTGTGCCCTGTGTTTGATTGCATCACCCGTCCCATGATGGAGGTCTTTCGTTTTGCATGCATCATTGGACTCGTTATCCCATATTCCTTTGCCTTACAAGTCACGCCTAACTCTCCTTGCGCTTCTTTCTGCATCGATGTTGAGGGCGACGATGTCTCCGATCCTAACTCTTCAACCACAACAAATAATGACATAACATGCTACGACTCTCAATACGCATCAACCCCAGCTGGCTTGAAGTTCCAAAGGTGCATTAGCTGTCTCGAAGATAGCACGTTCTCTCAAGGCGAAGAGAGTGACCAGCTCTGGTTCCTATGTAAGACGGCCCCATTTACTGGTGAAGCCCATCCGCTCTAACGTCCGTTTAGATAATCTCAGATATGCATTCGACAACTGTATATTTGGCTTCCCTAATGCCACAGGCATTCCATCTACTCCATGCTCTACGTCCACAGCTTGTGGAGCATTGACGTCTGCCTTGACCGAAGGCGGCCTGAGTTCAGATGACCCGGACTACGCATATTGTGACGTCGACGGCGGAGTCATAACCAGCTCTTCACTTACAAAGTGCACGTCGTGTGTGGGCGCGTCTGATGATCAAGGCTTCCTAGTTAATTGTGAGTTCAAGTTTCGAACTATTAAATCAACGCATTAATCTTCTAATGCACACTGTAGATCTAATTGCCCTGGAGGCGGGGTGTAACCAGCGGCCAGCGGCTGGAGAAGTAATAGGACTGTCCGACACGGTCTTCTCTTCTACTACAATTAGTGCCACCAAGTCTTCTTCAAAAGACTCCAAGGCCAACCAGGCCACCCTTCCAACAACCACAATCGTCGGCATCGCCGTCGGTATTTCAGTAGCTGTCCTGGCAATTGCCGCCTTCGGCTTCGTTTGCTATCGAAAGAGGCGAAACCGACGCCTCCGTCTCGAGGGTGGTGGGGTAAGGGGGTCTCGACGGAATCGTCGCCGCCCTTCATCGCCACTCTCATTCCGTTGCCAGGCTGCAACACCGCGCTCCCCATTCTTCTTCTCAGGCCAATCCAACTCTCAGAGCGAGGAGGAGAAAGGCTGCTCGGATCCCCACGCTGCACTGGGATCTCACCGCATAACCCCTGAATCATCAATATCAAAGGTGTCATCGACTCCTTGGCAGTCACAGTCGACTATTTCATCAGTCTCTGGGCCGAAGCCGGCTGTACGGTCATTGCAAAATATATCAACGACGGTACCAACCGTTCCAGACAATGTTCATTACTCCACCTCACCAAAAGCATCGCGATTCTCTCCTCATGAAGAGACGCCCGTCAGCACGACGAGCACGAGGAGCACCGCACAGCTTTTGCCGCTACGGGCTTACAACCCGGCCGAATACGGCGTCTCCTCGCCGCACCTTGGCAGCTCGGTCGACGGGTCGTACACGAGCCCTACCTCGGGCTCGACGGCTAGTCCACTGCTCAGTCGGCTCTGGGAGAAGCAGAATCCAGATTCAATGTCTCCTATATGGGAAATGCCGCAGCGCGAAACACCTATCAACACACGGCCAAAGGCAGGAGGAGCGCTAGAGCGGATTAGAGTTCCGTCCAGTCCCGGGAAGAAAAGGGTCAGCAATAATGGTAGTCCAGTCGAGTCGACACAAATCAATATGAGTTTCCCGGGACCGCCGAGCCCCGGGGCTCGTTGGGGGAGGACATAATGATGATTGTGCACGGCATATATAGTATTTAAAGTAATATAGCCTAATGACATTAAATTTAAATCAATGTCTTCAATCTAAAGAGAAGAAATACCTTTAAATTTCGTTGCTACTATTCAACTATGGATGGTTCTTCCTACAACTTATGTCGCTTCTACTTTTCACTCTGCCCTTGTGCCGAGACCAACGATCGTACAAACCCGTACGCCGGTCCGTCATCGCTAAACATCCGTCGCAGGTCCGCGACGATCGCATCAGGGTTCTCCCAAGCCGCGAAATGCCCGCCCTTCTCATGCTCACGCTCGTAGACGAGCGGACCAAGAGTGCGGTTCCACAGCCTCGGGACCAAGGCCAGGTCATTCCGGAACCGCGCGACGCCCCACGGCACGTCGACGTACTCGGCAGCGGCGGCGAACGCGGGCGGGTCGCTGTGCTCTATGGTATAGTACACGTTGCCCGGGGCCTCTGGCCCGGGCGTCGAGAAGTAGTGGATGCTCACCCACGTCAAGACCTCGTCGTCCGTCCAGGGGTACGCGTCGCTCCAGGTCCGGAGCTTTTCATAGATCCACGCCAGCAGCCCGACGGGGCTGTCGCGGAGAGAATAGCCGATGGTTAGAGGTCGCGTGGTCATCTGCTTGAAGTACCCCATGCCTTCTTTGGCGAAGGCTCCTGCGCGCTCGAGACCCCGCTGCTCGGCTGCCGTCAAGGGGGTCGCGAGGAACTCGGCGTGGAGCTCCGGGTGCGTCTTCTCATTCGGCTGCTTAGCCGCTGACGTGTTGGTGTGGAATGCTTTGCAGCGTGCCCGGCCGTACTTCTTCGCTATGTATCTTGTGACGAGGTCGCCTACGTCCCCGCCTTGGATGACTTCAGATACATCTTGTCAGTCAAAAGAAACTATAACGGTGAGGTAAGGCTGTCGCAATCAGGTTATGGGGTGTGGTATTACCATATTCGTTATATCCTAGTACGGACATGAGCTTGTTATAAGCTTCGGCATGCTGTTCGAATGAAAAGTTTTTCTGTAGTATATGTTAGACGCTCGCATGCATACGTCAGGGCTCTTGTACATTGGCTTTCTATCTACTTACAGACTGGCTAGGAGACGAAAAGCCAAAATCAATTAAGCTTGGGGCAACGACGTGGAATGTACGGGTACCATCCGTCTTGTCTCCTTGTGTTAGCTGTCGAATGATCTTAGTAGCTTCAATGAAGCTTCCCGGCCACCCATGAAGAAACAACAAAGGGATGCTGCCTGGTACAGGGCTGCGCAAGTGTATGTGATGGATATCGTAAGTGCTGTAACCGTCAATGGCGATCGGGGCGATGAACTGCGGAAATGTGTTGAGATGTGCTTCCGCCTTTCGCCAGTCGTAGCTGGTCTGCCATGTGGTCACCAGCCGTTTGATCTCAGATACAGGGACACCACGCGCCCATGACGCTGGTTCTTGATCGGACTCGGCATTGAGTGAGTCGTTGGGCAGATCACATAATGCGAGTTTCTGACGTAGTCGTTCAATCTGGGCTTCAGGTACGTTGATACTGAAGGGTCTCACGGTATCAGCCATATTGGAGTAAGTACAGTTGAGTGTGTTCTCCGCCTAGGTCCACTTTGCTTGAGTATAATATCGTAAGACATTTTCAGATTTGCGAAGGGATGACTGCTATTATATATACTTCTGCTCATGAGCAGTGAGGATAACCCGACATGTCAATTGTGTATGGCAACTTGCTTGTTATATCCAGGTATCTCAAGCTGCATATATCGCGCTGGGATTATTTGAAGGTCAACTTACGCTGTAGCCAATCAGAAGCATTGAAACCTGTAAGCCATGCCAATAATAGCCGTCGAGTCACTGGCGGTGACGCCAGGAAGACCTTAACTTACGCCGCTACCAATCGTAGCATCAAGCCGGATCCATCCGGTTTCTCCAACGCTTTTAAACAAAGCTTCCTCATGCCTGTTTTGTTAAGAGCGGACAACGGCGAAGAATGATAGGAAGGCCGCGGCCAGATGACGCATATCAAGATGAATTCCAGGCCCCCTCGTCCTCGCATAGGTGCGAGGGGTCTCCGGAAAGTGAGAAGCGGGTGCCAAACTTGCAAGTATGGCACAGCCTATGCAGGTCGCGGGGATAACGTCGTTTGAAACGCTGACCTATTGCAATATGACAGGATCAGACATAAGAAATGCGACGAGTCTCGCCCCGCATGCCTCCAATGCAGCGGTACTGGACGCCAGTGTGATTTCATGCTCCCGGGACAGCCAGGTCCTGGCTCATCAGACCGCGGGATGGAAGACGCCGGTCTATCACTTGCAAGACTCATGCCAGGATCTCCGCAGCATCCCATAAACGGTTCAAAGGAGGTGTCTAGTCTCGAAGTAGTGCAATTCGAGTTCTTCTGCTTAGTATGCGCCCCAGAGTGCAGTGTCTTGTTTGAAGATCCAGCATGGGAGTCCTTGATACTTCAGTACGCAACCGTAGAGCCTTGCATCTACCACGCCGCGCTCGCCATAAGCGCCTTAACGTGGGATCATTATTCACCGGCACGTCACTGGTACGATCCGGCGACGGGGGCACGATCTGCCGCCGAGTATGCCACGATCCAGTACAACCTAGCCTTGCGCCGTCTGAACGCACGACTCGACTCCGCAGTGTTGGGTCGAGATGGGACGAAGCTGGCTATACTGTGCGCTATTCTCTTTATTGAAATCGAGTTTCTGCGACAAGAGTCAGTCCTATATCTTTGCGAAAGTCTCATGAAGACACATCTTCGCGGAGCGACTTGTCTTGTGCGGGATCTCAAGTCTCGGCCCGGACTGCAGCTGGGTTCGGACGGGCATTGTCTCGAGGCAGGCGTGTCTTGTATTGAACGTCAAATTAAGCAGATCGAAGAGATCATGATATGAAATGGGACGTACATGTAGATCCCGCCATGACTGAAGCCGCTCTGGCAGCGACTTCCTGATTCTCCCAACCCCCTGTCTCAAATCATGCTGCTGTTGAGTCGCCTTTAATAACGATAGGAAGCACGCGGGCTTGGCCGTCGTTAACTGCCTGCGTTGTCAGTTCTAGAATTTCGCGACAGCGATTTCTTGATCTTGTTGACAAAGATTTCTGGCAATTCTCAGATACAAAAATGTATCAAGTCAAATCCGTGGAGACCGGCAGAGGAGCTGCAGCTTTGTGGCTTTCATTAAGCAAACCTGACTTGTCAGCTAATCTACCCTGTATTCTCTAAATATTTCATGACGGAGGATTCGCACTCAAGACGATGCATTTTCCGAAGCTTGGGATTCATATCTTGCCATAATACTATAACCAGGCCAGGACCGCACCACTTATACCTACAAGTTTCACCCCCTGTCTAAGCTTATACTCATTTATCATTCTATCAGCGTTGCTGAATGCCCTACGACTAAGATGCGCAAAGCAAATTTATAAAGCACGCGCTTGGGACTAGCGGCATGACTCTCATATCAATTGTATTGACTAGTGCTAGCTAAATATTCTCCTCAGTTTTCGCTTTCATACCATTCATTTCAACATATTCTTCTGTAAACTTTTTAAATCCACAGAGATTCATCGCTTCTTCAATTCGCCAAAAGCTATCGTATAGAGGTTTGAGAGAGAGAAATGCTTAAGATGCAGCGCAGGCGCCATTCGTGCAGACGTAGTCGTCTGAGCAGTCATCGAAGGTCGTGCATGCACAGCCTTGAAGAAAGATTAGCTGCTATTCCTCTCTGCTTGAGAATTTATGACGAACCTATGCAGTGGCCTTCCCAGGAGCAACCTGTCTGGCATGTAGTAGGGGTGCTGCCACCGCCGCCACAGTAAGTGGCAGTGTTGTAACTGGGATACACATGCCCGGTGTTGCAAGTACCGGAGCTCCAGAGGGGTGTTGCTACAAGCTGGGTCAGTTCGGCTCTAAAGCGGTGCTGTTTTGCAAGGCGAGAAATTATATATCACAAAAATATACTTACTGTCAACCTCCAAGTTAGTGGCAGGAGACCTGATAACGCTCTGGGCCGCATCGGGTGTGAGTTTGTCTTCGCAGTTGACCTGAGCGTCTCCGCCGTCTTGCGAGTTACCCGTGAACACATCAGTCCAGTCGCCGTCGGCTTAGTGAAGCCAGTCAGCAATGTCGTTCCCCTTTACTTGTTCTCGAAAGGTGGTCACGGGGTATGATTAGAGTACTTACTGCATCCAGCGCAGATGTCCTCATTGCGAATATACTTCTTCAGGTAAGGAGAGTAAACGATTTCGCATTGAGCATATGAGCCCCCTTCTTTGGAAGCAAATGTCAAGGGGTCGCTGTATGTTCCCGTACCACCTGCGTGAGCGCCTCGAGAACTGCAGCTGTAGGCGATGGCGTCTGATCCAGGTGGGTCATTATCCGGCACTCCATAGAACGTCGTCTTCACATTGCCAGTCACGGAGCACGCGGTTGCTACGCCGGCTAGAAGAGAGAGATAAGTTACAGAACGCATTGTGACGGAATGGTTGTTGTCAAGGTGCTGCTGCTGGGCGAAAGGAGGGTTGACGGAGGGACTTTATTTGAACAAGCGGTGATCGACAGGAGAAAGGTGCTAGACTTAGCTCACCGAGGAGGCTATATATATAAGTGTGTCGCGTTGCACAGCAGCTAAAGAAAACATATGTTGCAATGCGAGTGCGCAGAGGCTTTGAACGTTTTAGGAAGGACAAAATTGACTAGTTCCCCTTTAACCAGGTCATTTTGTCAACTGTCTATGCTACGAGCACAGTAACAGCGCCAGCATTACACATATTTTGCCTCCTCGACCAATACATGTAAGGCTGGTATCATCATGCAAATATAATAACACACTGTTGTCACGGTCCTTCATCAAGGGCAAAACTCCTTGCTGTCGTCAGCAGCATCAGATGTTGTCTTTGTCCTACGAAATGAGTAGCTGCCTTCCTCTCTCGGAATGGACATCAGCAAGGGATTACTAAGGTCCTTCAATCGCTATACCTACTACTCACCCAGAACAGAAGAAGTCTGGGCTATTATCTTTAGCTCTGGGTATCAAGCCTGGGGCCCTGACGAGACATATGCGCTACGTGGAATTCAGGCTTAATCCTACTACCACATGACATGGCCTGTACATATATCCGTAGAGGTTGAACTTCGTTATTAATGTACAGTAACCAATTGTGCGGTCAGCCCCCACCCGACCCATAAGGATCTGCATTGAGTGAGGCGGTATATCTAGTGTACTATACACTAACCTAGCTAGGTGAGGCAGAGATTGCCTATTCGTATTTGTCCTTGTTCATTTCAGCTGGAAAGTCGCCCACCATATATGATGCATGTCAGACTTAGGTAATCTGGTCTTTGGACCCCTGAATCTCCTATTGTCTATTCCCGTGATACCACCATCTTCCAGAGAGACCAGCTCTATTCAGTAAGCCTCAGAACTTGGCCTTTACAGTGACTGGACGTGAGCGACAATATTTAGGAACAAGCAATCCTCAAAAGTGTTCGCGTAACCCTCCAGAAAGTCTTAGCTAAGAATGGCGGACTTTGACAAACGCGTACAACGAGTGTGTATATAGTCTGGCAGTAGCAAGCTGATTGGCGAATTTGACACGAGATTTCTTGTACGTAAGTAAAGCCATGTTCATATGCCAAGTCGTCAGCTTATTCTTACACAGTTGAAACGAATTTTCTGATGAAGGCATTCATCCATCAACCAACTCATAATCAATAGAGGAAATAAATTATCCGGGGTGGGGTTAAGAATATATGCTATAGCCTATATGCAACCCTGCTGTATCGCAATTGATATTGATACATGAGCTAGGTACTACATTAGTCGCTAGAAACTGGTTTGTCGTGATGCATCGACAAAATCTACACCGCGCCCTCCCTTCCTCATTGCTATAAAGCAGTTATTTATCTAGCGAAAATGGATATGTAATGCCAATATAACCTGGAAGCGGGCAGCTAAGTGCAAGTATAAGAATTCGATGTAGTATCATCGTGAAATGTGTATTTATACAAGTATAAATACTGTGTACCCCATTTAGCACGATGCTGCAAGACGCAATGATCGCGATGGGTGTCTCCAGGAAGCAAGAAACACAGGACTAACTTGAATTACTCTTTCCGATTCCCATCAATCTCTTCGACCATCTGACTTTAGATTTCGGCTCTAAGACGACTGTATTACCTTTACTTTTCCCTTTATTTTTTCTCTGAAAGCAGGACCTGCTAGAGCAGCGAAGATGCTTTTAAAAGTGATATGTAGAAAGTCAGTGTACCAGTGTGTTCTTAAGCGTATATAAGATCCTACAAATGGGAAGTTTTCTAGAGATACACAAATCATCACGACACGCTGCTTTGACGATTACAACCATCGCGTTTCAAGATGTGAAGAAGAGATTTGAGGACAATCCAGGTAGCGGCTGTTGAGATCAAAGAAGTATTCCTATACATCCTCGTAGACCTAGCTTAATCAGGGTATTTAAATGGCGGCAGCGAATTGAAGAAATCACGAAAGCGCATCTAGCTACTCTAACATGTACATTCAACCTGCCCCCGTGTTGCACGGAGACGTAACGAGCGTTGAATATAAGATACGACACTACAAGTCTCGGCGGCATTTCTACGAGTGACATGTGCTGAAGCGCACATTTCGGTGGTATCACCATTCATCTCGCGTTAGGCTCTCCAGATCTCGCTTATCTAAGTTATTGGGTCGGAGGCCGGCGGTTAGGAATACGACGATACTTATATATAGCATCAATTATATAAGGGGGGACAGGAGCCTTCAGAATCGTCAAGGACCCGGTTACCCACCAGTGAATTAGGGCCAACTTGAAACTAATATCTCCAAGCCTTCATTGCGTCCCTTGTGATATCCCGTAAAAGGCCATGTAGTAATGTAAATAAAATGATTTATATGTACTCATGCAGATGGACTATGATCTCTATATATCTATATAGATACATATACATACACACAAATATAAATATAAGATCGGTAGTTAGTTGTCCCCTGACAACCCTGCCGCCATCCCCCGTTTCCTAGATCTCTCGCGATGATGAAGGAATCTGGTGACGAATGCGGTGACTATTAGAGCAGCCGAAAGAACTATCATGCTGATAAACCCTTTGTGGTACTGGGGTGAGTCGACTTGCTGCCAGACGATAAGTGGTAGCCATGCCTGCACCACATACGCAAATTGATTCATCGAAGCTGTTACAAAGGCCCTCTCCTCGTTATCTTCACTGCATACCTCGTGGGCCCATGAGAAAATCAGACCGCTAAGTCCACCGCTAATGAGCCCGATGATATAACAACCCCATTTCCAGCCAATTGGGATGTCCCATACTGCGAGACTGGTGCCAGTTGCAATATTGACGGCGCCAGCAAAGATCATTGGGGGCCATCTCTCCCCTCTGAATATTGAGTCTGAGCTCCAAGCGTAGATATACGTGAACACAACAGAGACTGCGGAGGCAATGGTGGGATAGGTGTTGATAGCGGTGATAGGATATCCTTCCGATTTCAACCACAATGAAAAGGCCGGTTGGCTGCCGTAACCGACTCCGTTATTAAAAAAGATATAGAGAAGAATGAAGCAGTATATATGCCAGGATGAGAAGATTCTCTTGAATGTCGCTTTTGTGAATTTACCCCTTTTTGCGCGTCCCTCTAACGCCATTCGTTTGTTAGCTAGGTTAATGTCCTCTTTCGTGAGCCACCATGATTTGGTGATCTCTGGGACGTCTGGAAAAAGGAAGAACCCGGAGATTGCTATAGGGAGGGAAATAATCGTGTTGACAATAAACAGCCATTGCCAGCCATGAAATCCGCCTACCCCTTCAAGATGGTAGACTGCTGATATCAGGTAACCGGAGAACATAGACCCAATAGTACCACTCGAATGAAATATGCAAGACCGTTTGGCCAATTCGTCTTTTCGGTACCAACTGCCAATGATATACTGCATGCCGGGATAGAATCCACTTTCAGCTAGTCCGATGAAGAATCTTAGAACGTATATTTGCGTAGCCGTTTGACACTTGGCGAGAAGAATTGTTAGAACGGACCACACGACCTAATATCGATTAGTACGCCTCTGGTGAAACAATTGCGTGTTGAAGACATACCTCGAGAGCAGGAATCCAGATTGACGGGCGAATTTTAGTTAGAATCAAGTTGCTTGGATCGTTAACATAAGTTCTTGATGCGAAAGTTTTCAAGGGGGGGTATTTACCTGGGGATCTCTCCAATAACGTATCCTACAGTCCACGCCGTTGTTATATAATTGAGTTGATTGCCGTATAGACCTAGGTCTTCCTTCATGCCTGAAACAAAAGCGCTATTTATGTTGATTTGATCCAGGTTCTTGATGAAGTATCCAAGGGAGGCAAGAGTAAGAACGACAGCATCTAGCTTGGTCAAGAAACGCCGCTCTTCCGGAGATTTATCAAATGTGTCCCAGAAGTAGGACCGCCATGTACTTTTAGGATTGGCAGCTATAACAGTTGACTCCTCGTGTAAACTGTTAGACCCTGATGCCCCCTCGGTGTAACCCAAGGTTACATCTTTGTTGTCCATATCCATCGTGTTGTATGAACGATGAATCCTTGATTCGCTATTTTTTTTGTCGTTATATCTGTTTTCGGCTGTGATGGCAGGCGAGGCGATTCTACAGCTTATCCTCTACAGCTCTCAGAAGAAGAGCGAGGAGTTCGGACAAAATAAAGAGCATCTTGCTTATGCATTTCGGAATTCCTCAATTCAATCGGCCCATACCAATCAGGTGTTTCTGCCCGAACTATCCCGTTGAATCATATCCTAATAGCATGACTTACGCGTAATGTGATTGGTATAGACACCGAAGGCTTGATGACACCAATTTCATTATCATCGCGTTATTACCCTCTCAGCCAGCGAACCCGGCAACAACCTGGCCAGATCCTGGCGATAATGCACGTGCGTACGTTAACACGCGCCAGGAGGTGGGGAGCATTGGTCGCATCATGTTGAAGCTATATCACGAATAATGCGGGGAGCCAATCAAGGCTCCGAAGTTGTAAGATAGCAACGACGCCGGGAGCGTCCCGATTGCTACACCATTTTCCTAAGTATCAGGCGACCGCCGCAATGGAGATACAAGACGCCGCGCGTTAATAATTCCGCAATTTAATTATTAAGCTACTGTCCTCTGTCCCGGTATCGCCGGAGCATGGTGACGCGAGAGAGTGAGAAGATTTCAGATATAAGAGGGATCCCCTCGCGGGGTAACTTGGAGGCACTCGTCAACGAACATAGCTCTCATCACAAATAATTGTTTCAAAGTCTACCACGTAATAAAAACTATAGTTCAACCGCTGTCTGTATCATGGCGCCTGCACCAATTGATGAGAGCATTGTCGACGTCGCGGAGCCTTTCAAGGACACGCTAGGACTTCCAGAGACGGCCGTGCTCCGACTCAAGAAGGGTGGTGTCGACCTTTCTAATGGCTATCCGTACCGACCGTCGCGACCGCTATACTTGCAAGACGTTACCGAAATCCGTAACAAGGAATGGGTGCACAATGATGCCGGAGCCCGGGCTGACAAGTCGAAGTCGGCTCTGCTCTCCGCGGCAACCAAAGTTACAGACCTCACGACACACATCGGTACCGAGATCGAGGGTATTCAACTAAAAGATCTCACAGACCAACAGAAAGATGAGCTTGCTCTTCTCATTGCTGAGCGCAGCGTTGTCTTTTTCCGCAACCAGGACTTATCCCCCCAACAACAACTCGAATTAGGGAAATACTACGGCAAGCCTGAGATCCATGTAATTCCGTGCTCCTCCGTACTCAAAATTACTTCCAAGCTGATTCATGGTCACTTATTCTTCTAGCCTCAAGTTCCACAGGTACCCGGTGAACTGGGAGTAACGGTAGTCTGGCCAGATTTACAAGCATTGGAACGCCAAGTCACGTCAGTCGGCTCTCTCTAATCCCCATTTACCTCTTAATCCACCTCTGGAGTATAAGTTTCTAAGACATAAAGAGCTCTTAACGATTAATGTTTCCCAAAGAGTTTTAATGCTATGAAGTAACACTGACTCAGTATTCTTCGATAGTTTCCGTAACCCAGGTGGCGCATCGCGTTGGCACACTGACTTGGTCCACGAGCTGCAGCCAGCGGGGATAACTCATCTGCACAATGATACAGTACCGCCCGTCGGTGGCGACACGCTCTGGGCGAGCGGATATGCGGCGTACGAGAAACTCTCTCCCGCGTTCCGCAAGATCATCGACGGGAAACAAGCCGTCTACCGGTCTGCGCATGCTTACCTCGACCGCAATGACCCGACTTCAGGGCCGAAGCATATTGAGCGCGTGCACCCACTCGTCCGCGTGCATCCAGCGACAGGCTGGAAAGCGCTCTGGGTCAACCGGGCAATGACGGACCGAATCGTCGGCTTAGACCGTGCGGAAAGCGACGTGATTCTAAACTATTTATACGATGTTTACGAGCAAAATGTCGATATCCAGGTCCGGTTCAAGTGGACACCTGGTACGAGCGCGCTATGGGATAACAGGTGAGATAACTCAGTCACCAAGAATATCTGCTGAGAGACATCTTGTGACTAACTTCAATGCTCGATATAGAATCACAATACACAATGCGAGCTGGGACTACGGTGGCCGTCACCCGCGGCACGGAACACGTGTTACATCACTCGCTGAGAAGCCTTTCTTTGACTCTACGGCTCCGACGAGGCGGGAGGCTCTTGGATTGTTGGACCCTATCGAGTTGCGCGAACAGGAGCAGCAAATTGACGGGCCGTTGTAGAGCAATACGATGAATCTGTCAAAGCTTAAACACTGAAGAGGCTACTGCGCACTGCCCTGTAAGGTTCAAAGATTGATTATGATTTATCGTATTAAGGCTGTTTGAGAGAAATAGTGCAATCAGTAACAGCCTGTACAGGCTTTATCGTTCGTAAGAAATGCCAGACGTGCTCAGTAGTACACACCTTTTCTCAGCAAACCGGTTGATCTTAGCTAATTTTACGTCTCAATATGTGTTAGATTCTTCCATCTAGACTCGTTGTAGAATTATGCCTGAGCGTAAATAACTCTTTACTCTTCAGCTTCATCTATATTCCGTATTTAAGTGTAAGGTTTCGTCCCGTTGTTCTGATTGATCATTGCAGATTCATTCTATGCTTCTCACCCTCCTCTTGCCTCCTATTTCTCAGTGCCTTTTGTTTAATATGTAGTGGCTTTTTTCCCTAACAGTAACTTTTTCTGTGCTTCTATCTAGTATCAAGCTAACTCACAAGTCCTCCTTATGATATTAGCGATCTTTGTGGTTGTCAAAGATCTGTATAAGCGAGTGAAGCTTTTCCTGAAGTCAGAACCAGGGCTCTCAGCAGCTGAAAGTGGAATTGTGGGGTGTAACGTGCAGGGTTTCTCAAGGACCATTGTTGTCATCACCTAGACCTAACAACGTCAACCATCGTACAATTTGCAGAAGAACTACCAGTTTTGCAACCAGGCGACTTGATTATACAATGGCCGAAAATAGTGATATACTTGAAATTGCATTCCGAGAAGCTGTACCTCAAGATCTGGATTCTCTGGCGACTCTCGTCCCCCGCTCTTTCTTTCCGGCCAACAACTTAATGCAGAAGCTTTTCCCAGATACTCCCACCATGCGCGCTTGGTGGAGAGGAGTGTTCGAAGAGTATATCCGCAACCCAGAATTCCACCTCCCAGTCGCCATAGACACAGCAACCAGGGCTGTTGTCGGCGCGATTACTTTGCGTGGAGTCCAACGTGGCGAGCCATTGGGTGGGTTCATGGCTCAACATCCCACCACCCAAGATCATCCAGAGGAATTATGGCAGAAGGCGATTGAAGGCTTCATTGAGGACGAGAAGCTACATGTCGGAGATCGAGACCGATTCCTCATTGAGGTCATGGGGGTCGACCAGACTTGTCAAGGAAAAGGGATTGGAAAACGGCTAGTGACTATGGTGTGTGAGATTGCTGATTCGAAAGGATATCCCATCTTCTTGGAAACTTCCCAGGCCCGCGAATTCTACACCAAGCAAGGGAAGGGATTTGATGTAGTTCCACAAGCCGGAAAAGGAGCTGTACTATTACGACAGCCAGCTCACAGGATCAATTAACCGAAAAGGAATCGAGTATGAATTCTTTATAGCTACTCGTAATTCACAGTTTCCTTAATAGTTTGTAGTTTCTCTCCGCAACCAAAGCTACATCGTGCTCTCACCTCGTTCCTCTTGACTGAGATATATATATATATATAATGTGACTATTAAAGTAACGACGCTATAGGGGCTATGGTTACATACCTCTGACCTCTATAGTGGATACATGTAAGATAGGTATCTAGAGTGAAGTTAAGTCGACGAAGGGTAGCAACTAAATCGTAGTATATTAAAGGCTCGATATTTTTAATTCCTGACCTTCTCTCTCTTAAATTGGGAGAGGGTGTCCTTTACATAGACAGCATTCTAGTTATCTGCAATTTCTAGGACCCTTCTATTCCCTTGTGGCCCTAGTACCTTATAATACAGTGGCCTTTGCGTATATAAAGGGGGTCTCGCCCCCTGAGAGACTGTAAGATCAGGGGCTACTTAACCAACCTTCACCCGCCCTATGTTATTGCCCCCTCAAACGCATGATATCTGACTGCTTTGAGGCTTCTATTCGCTCTGAGACATATATACCTTACAGAAGCCAAAGAGGCTGCTGTTCATTGAACTATATGAGAGGCCGCAATTTCACGTAAGGCATGTCAGGCTGCCGAAATATTTTCTCTGTAGTATTCATGGCCTTACGCTCCTTCGGCAGCTCTAGGAACTCGAAGTTCAATATGAGAAGTGTGATGACGATGCGTAGCTCCATGGACGCAAGTTTTCGGCCTGGAGTAGGCGAGGGTCTGGTTAGCGGTGATCTAGTGGAAAGGGTTTACATTAAGGCATGCAATAATAAACTTACCGGCGCAACCTATGTAGCCCCCGCCGAATGCGATTGACGGCAAGGCATAGGCATTGAATACTTCGTTGCCTGTGTCCTTGTCTCTAACCAGCCAACGTCTCGGATTAAAATCACCAAGGTCACGCCCTGCATTACCCTGGAACCCATCGCCATGCTTGTCCATGACGGCTTGATTATAGGTGCTGCGTTTCGATTGATCAACTGAAACGGGTGTTCGATCGATGTCGTAGTTCATAAAAACCTCTGCACCTTTTGGAATCTTGCAACCCGGAATCTCTGAATCTATAACGGCCTGGCGTAGATTACCCTTGGCAACACCGGCAAGGCGAACAGTCTCTTCGCAGGTGGCATCGAGATACGGAAGATTCGTTTGAAGGATGTCTACGACAGAAGGTCGTTTATCCGTGAACGATGCATTTAATGCCGCACGTAGTTCCATCTAGGCGTTTGGAAAGGCTTCTATGTACCTCACGAACCACGTGAGAGCGTTTGCTGTTGAGTCGTGACCCTAGGAAATCGTTCATTGTTAGCCCTGTTCGCTATTTTGACGTCAATGGGCTGGTAACCAACCCCAACAAGCATAACGAACATCTCATCTAGCGTATTTTGGTCCTTCGTTGGATCGGTCAGAGGTCCTATTGGACCGAGCGAATTAGCTAATGGAAGTGATGTACCACGCACATGTGATAATTGTGATTGCATTCCCGGAGGGGAGATCAATGATTGTATAACACGTACTATTAGCCCGCTTCGCGTCGAGGATCTGACGCCGAAGAATGAGATCTATCATGCAAGTATCAAATTCATCGGCCTCGAGCTTCCCCAGCTCGAGCCGCTGGAACCGTTCAACAGCTTTACCCATGGCTTGACCTATCTCGGTAGTGATTGTGCTTCTAAATTTCCGATAGCGCGACGTGTACGTCTCCAGCTTCTGGGCCCATTTAGGGACCGGGCTGTTTGTGTTTCGCGCAATGATGTCACCTATATAGGCTACCTCCTCCTTTAAGAAGAGGCCCCGGGGAAATGTAGTATCCAGCTGGGTATTCCCCAGGACTTGATTTTGCAGCTTGTTGTTTTCATATCCTCTTATCCCCGGTTCTTCGCCAACCACGGCAACCCATATTGCATCTAGTGCTGCGTTCTGGAAATCTTCGTGGACGCTGAACGGCTGATCCTTGAACACCGCTGATGCCTTAAGGTTCCACAGTTCTAGCAGCTCTATAGTGGCTTTGTCAAATTCCTTATTGCGACGAAGCACAATATCCTCAATCTCTCTGTGGTCTTCTAGAATGATTAAAGGTTTTCGGGTAGCAGGAAAGAGCAGCTGGGCAATTGGCGTGCCCAGCTTTTGTGTAGTCACGGCAAAGACTGAGCTTGAGAATTCATTTGTGGCTTGGATGATAGGCACCAGGCTGGGAATATCCCGAGCGATGGGTTTTGCTGACTCTTCATTGTACAGAATGCCTGCGTAAGGCGTCGGATAGAGTTTACGCAAGGCCAAAACGACGATGCTGATAGCAGACGCACCGAGTACGAAATGGAAAAGCATATTGTTAACCAGACACAGTGGTTATAGTTGAAACCTGGGGGATCATCGAGACGAAAAGATGGCAGACGAAAAGCCTAACGTGCTAAGCTCCGGAAGAAATTACCCCTGATGCACAAATCATATGGCTAAGCAAGGGGTTTAGATACAGATAAATACAAGGAAGTATATTAAATAAGTAATATATGATGGTATCAGTTTAATGGAGACCGAAGTGTAATGGTGTTATATTTTACAAACAGGAAGATTTGGTTTCAGCCGAGGAGCGAAGCTGGAAAAGGGGCGCAGTTCGGCGGGTGGTTAGGCTGGTGGAGATTTCATAATGCATGTTGGTCATCTGGATATAAATCTGGTAAAGCGTCACTTATACAAACTAGAAACAGCAACGCAAGATTTAAATATAGCAGGAAAGGATACGTGCTTATATATAAGTAGATGGTAGAGAGATGTAATCAAGTGCTTGAATAGTGGCACTCCAATATAACAATTGGAGCGTGCGGTATATCTAGCTTGAAGCGGCGCCACACATATCCTGTCCCGACGGATACTCCTATCGAAACCTCACGACTTCGGGTAAGATAATACTTCGGAAATAATACCATGGCAGTGCCACAGAGTACACAGAGTACACAGAGTACACAGAGTACACAGAGTACACAGAGTACACAGAGTACACAGAGTACACAGAGTACACAGAGTACACAGAGTACAAAAGAGACATTGCTACATAGCTACCTAGATGGTTGCCCACGAAGGTGTTGAGACCTTCTTGTGATGACGAGTGCCTATATCTACACCGAAGTAGTAAAGTGCAAGGTTCCTAACAGGCACACCAGAAACCACTAGCGCTCATCACCGGACGTCTAGTCACACACACCCTTATATTCCTCTCATGATCCCTTTGCTACTTTGCTAATGTCCAAAACCATAGCCAACGGCAAGATTGGCTGCGAGGTGGCAAGTCAGCTTTTAGCTGACGACTCCTTTAATGTATTGCTTGGAGCGCGTTTCACGAAAAAGGGAAGGCAGCTGTTGGAAAGCCTGAGTCTTATATCTTACTGTGCATAGTAGAACTTCTGCATTTCAACATTCTGGACGAGAACTCAGTCGTTGCAGCAGTGATATTAGGAGGAAAAGACAAAGAACATAAAGTAGGTAATCAGTGCCCACGCTTTATTTCGAAGTAATATTATTAGTTATCTTTTATTTATTTTATTGCATTTTACTTGTAATTCTTTGCTGACAAAGTGTTTTATGCCTGCATGCGATAGTTAATAATGCAGGTGGTGCGCATCAACGCATACTTACGGTATACTTTAACCTGACTATAAATATAGACAGGTCTAACGTTTCTACAACTGGCCCCAACTCCACGGTTCAGTAAGTTTTGAAAAGAGAGAGAAAATTGTATTTGCTATTCACTGGCTCTGTGTATGTTGTATGAAAGGGGTACATTTGGCCATACACACGCCAAAGGGCGCTGAGGTAATATATTACAAATTCCGAGTGATAATACTAGACTGTCCCAGTAATGCTAGTCAGTCTCTGCTGATAATTTCGTACCGAATTCATCCATTATCTTCAACATCTCGGACTCGGGTAGCTGGAAACCTTTAAGTTTTTTCTCGGCGCTTTTACCACGGGTTGAACTATAAAATCTTGCAGCTATTCCCTCTCTCATGCTCCTTGCCGTTTTGAATGCTTCATATACGGAAGGGCGTAGAACTCTTTTGGAACCCCAAAACACATAGCCGCATATACGGACTAGGCGCTGGATAGGGCCACTGACATGGATGTCAAGGTATAAGTCATAAGACACGCCCTTGAATTCAAACCAACCCCTACTAGGCACAGAGCTACTATCTGTGAAGTCACCTCCAGGTATAATCGTTTCTGAGAGGATCTTCGGCGCATGCTCTAGGGCTGCTGGTAAAAACTCACGCCAAAGTGGTGACTCGTGCCGGATGATATCCCAACGCCGATCAGTATCTGATGAAAGTAGGTCTTTAAGGGTTTCAAGCCCCAGAGATGCCATATACCTGGCATAATCACGAAGTCTGTCTTTGCTATCGGTCGAAAATAGTTCCAGATCCGTTAGCTCAAGAGCCGAAAAGTCTTGCATGTTTCCCGCTCTGTTGATTCCAGACTTTTCTCGATTTTCAACCTGATCGTCTTGCAAATTGTGATTTGGGGGGGCTCTTAGGTGGGGATTTGTCAAGACGGCCCGTATGAACCTGCCTTCCATTTCTATGATGTATTGCTCAATGGTCGTCGTGAAGTATTCATAGACGCAGGTTATCTCCTCAACTTCCCAAGGCTCCAGTTTGCCGAGGAAATATGTAAACTGTAGGTTGGATGGGAGAAAGGAGCGATACGGATGGTCATTGAAGGTTGGGCAAACTTGACAATAGATCCCGAATCGAAGAAATGCTCTTTGAAGTCTAGCTCGTTCTGTGCGTGATAATGGCCATGAGCCATCATGGTCATGGACCATAGCCAAAGTTCTCATTGCAAAGTCAAAGTATCCATCGATGAACCGAGAGATGCGAACGGTCCAACGAGTCAACGAAATGATGCTTGATAGGTCTGTAGGGAACTCCCATGGGTCGGATTGAAAATATTGATCGAGAAAGGCCTTTAAATCCTCGATATCCGGATGTTCTGCTCCCAGGGGGGCTTTTGGAATATGCAGAATGGCAAGTGCATGGTGGATGGTGTCGGGGAACGCATTCCAAATGACCAAAGATAAGATGGTTTTCCGCCATGTCAGAAAAACCCTCCAGCTGGCAGGTGAGGCCCTGACGAGAGAGTAGAGGTCCTGAGGAGAATCTAGCGAAGTTAGGATAGAAAGAAGGAGCTCAGGTGCAATACAATCCAGCGCCATGGTGAGATGATGTCTAGAAGAGGTTGCTTATCGAAACTTGAGTATTCCCGGAGGTTGGAGAGTGCGACTATAGTTTTTAAAGTACCTACCTAGGCAGATGCCTCAGGTAGCTCGTCTATCTAGCCTCTCCACCAACCACAGCTTGTTGTTGTTATTGTTGGGTGGCGCTAAAGATTATCTATACAGCCACGAGGCACCGAGGTGACTGCACTTAGTATGACGGCATAGGAAATCCTTGTTGTTGCTCAAAGTTGTGAACATCCGTGGAGGCTAATCTATCAAGTACCTACTATACACAATTCCTCTCTCTCTAAGGAAACGTATTATAATAGCATTCACTTTAAGCAAATCAGTCTTATGGGATTACTGAATCCCATTAGAGCACAACCAACTTCACTGTTATCTATTGACTTATCCCGTCTATACTACTCGCCCGATAACGGCCGGCCGGTCCCAGAGGAGTGGTACAGTGGGTCGACCGGGGTCAGCGGTACCTGAGAGTGGCCAGAAAAGGCGTGGTGGACGCCTGTTGCCTAGCCCGACGGTGACGGTGACTTGCTTGAACTGGGCAGCACCTACCTACTGTAACATACAATATCCGTAACATACAATATCCTGACACACTTCTGAGTATGTACCTAAGCTGAGAAGATCGTGAGCCAGTACAGGTCACTGAGTCATTGTTTCCAGTCATTCCTCTCTGATTCATAGGTCTGGATTGGAGTCCCAAGTAAGCAATAGCTTAGATTCCTCAGTCCGACCGTCTGCTTTTGAGGAAGCCTTTCTTACTCTCCTCGTCACTTGGCAAGGTGCCACCATGGCGCTTTATGCTTGGCTTTCTTCCCGCCCTTCTGTTGCTCCACAGATAGATCAGTGGGAAATGCCGACGTCGTTCTCTGTACATTTCGCGGCCCAGACCCAGTAGCGACTTCGTAAGTTCCGAACAATCTTTCATAGGTCCGCATAGAGCGCTTGACTTCCTCGATACCGATGTCGATGAGATAGTATTTCGACGATGACATCACTGCAGACGTAGCAGACAACTCGGACGCTATGGTATTCGAGCTCAATCCTACCTGATATTGATGGTTTAAACAGAGGTTGTATGTCACTGAACGTAATGCTCCAAAGATCTGTGCTGAGGTCGAGTTCGTGTGCGTCAAAGCCAACTTGAAAGCTCCGCCATGACACGACCAGCACCATGACCCTTTCTCCGTCACCACGCTCGAAGATGATCCCCGCGGCCAGCTGGTTTGCACCCCTCGGCACAGAAATGGGGCGTTGGAGCTGTTTGCTCAGCGCAACTCCGTCGATTCCTCTGATGGAAAGCGCTGGTATATCTTGTGGGGCTTCTGATAGTGTGATGATATGCTTCGCTAGGTATACATCGTCCGGTGGTGCGCTCCGAACCTGCATGATATGCTGAGGAAATGCGCCGTCTTCCGGCAATGTGTGGGGCTTCTATCGGATGTAAATGGTGCGAAGTGCACCACGTTTGCGTACCGTGGCGAAAGTCCCAACCTTGACTCTGGTGTATTGTTCGTCGTTCTCAGAGAGCTTCTCAAGGTAGATGGCCAAGAAACCTGAGTTCTCGAAGCCAGGAGGCGAGGGACAATCGAGAGCCGCCACTAATTCCATACCATCAGGCGCAGTCAGTGGAGATCGATACGCAAACCGCGGTTTGTTATGGTATACGGTGATCTCGGCTCCTAGTCCTCGTATGGTATGATGCTGAGAATACAGAAAACTAGACGGGGACGGCGCCAATAACCCGAACCACCTTTGCAGTGGTGATGATGGACTGACCCAAGCAAATAAAGACTGGTCATCAGACCCCTTTATCAACTCTTCCTGCAATCGAAGAAACGCTTTTTCCGCACCGCTTTTTCCGCACCTTCGCCGTACAACATCGGCATGCTGACCGAGAACATGCCCATCAAACAGTACGCCATATCTTCCGGCCTCGAAACCTCTCTCTTAGCGGCCCAAGACATCCGTCTCGCTATGCTTGCCGAACTGAGAGGCTTCTGGTCCATCAGTACCTTAACGTCGATCCCAGTGATCTCAGCAAGGGGCATGCTCAGCGTTCTCTTGTTTCCGATAGGTGTCCAGGAGCCGGAGTAAAACTCAACTTCTCGAGGTGCAAGGAGTCCCTGCAGCGTCCACCCACGACGGAACCATCTACTATTCGAGAAGCGGGCTTTTCCCCGTTCTGTCGTCAGATCATCAACAGCGTCGACCAGGTATGCGTAGCAAACGGTCGCGTCGCGATACCAATCGAACATCGAGTTGATTGCTTCAGAAAGCTCTGCACTGCTCCTCTTGTCGATGCAGCACGTATCTATCCAGATGTACTCATAACTGTCTTGCGCCACTATGTCACATGCCATGCGCACCTTGTTTCGCGACGCCTTCGACTTACTTTCCTCCGTGCCATGAATGATATCTTCATAAACTAGTTCATCCTCTTCCCATGTATGCGACAAGATCGCATATCTTAGACCGACCATCTCGTTTGGATTCTTTTCCACTAGTAATAAATTTCCCCCGTCCTGAGGACTTGTTCTCAAAAGACGCATCCTCAATTGCCCACTTTCGAATGGTTGCCGGAACGGCTTGATCCTTCGATTGTACTTGGCAGACTGAGAGTACTCGTTGACGGACGTGTCAGAAGCCTTAGTATAGGGGTTGCATGAATACTTATAGTTGCACGAAAAATGCCAAACTTCTCTGTAATTTAAGCTGCAACTATATACACATCAAGTGCTTTGTTCTCAAGGATTGTCTTTGTGGATCGTGACAGGACAGTTTGGGATATTTATAAAAGGGGGGTGTATATCAGGGGCTGAATAGCCTCACTTCAATAAGACTGAGACTGCCTATGATTGATCACCGGAGTCAACAGGGGAAACTATTCCAAGGCGTACAGTATACAAAAAACGCGTACAACAGATTCAACGGGTTCAGTGTGTAGCAATATGCATGTGTACCAATAGGAATCGTATATAGAGAACGTGGACGGCCGTTGGATATAGGACTGTTGCACCCGCTAGGATTTACAATAAAATCCGTCTACAACATCGACCCTTGGGACCCTGAGTCACCAATCTTGGCCCCTAGGTTGTAGGTAGTATCGTATCGGTAGGCGAGGGCAGCCATGTTTGCCTTGGAAAGGTCGCGCGCCCATATTGACAAAGTCATAGGTATCTCCTTTTTTTCTTCGGCGATATGTCGCGGTTTCTCTAACAAATTTTTATCCTCGCTGTTGCTCTTGACCTAATGGCGGAATCTTATTATGCAGAGGGGTTCATGACCATGGATATTCAAGAACAAAAGGGTCCCGCGCACCACAATGCCAATCAGCCCGCCAACGAGACAACCAAGCATGATGGCCCGGCGCCACCAACCTCACTGCCTCAAGCGCTCATACAAGAAGAGTTTGCCATTGTGAGCCTTGGATAGAGATCAAGAACTCTAACGACTGCGTAGACGTATCGCGCCCGCAGTTGCTCCAATCGCAGACAACCTGCCGCGTATCGTTGAGGAACGAAATCCACCCATGGTCACGCCGCTGAATCGCTTGACCGCGACACCTGCATACATCGACTGCCCCTTTTGCAAGAGGAGGTCAATGACGCGCATTACGAAGGAAGGCGACTCTCAGCAGTTGTGCGTCTAATCCAACTCTCTTCCTCTCTCTGTTCTCGTTATGCTCTTGGTCATATCAACTCATCGCTAAGCCGAGTTGTGATGGTCCAGTCTAGCAAGCGTCCTCTGCTGCCTCTTTTGCCTATGCTTGGCTTGCCTACCGCAGTGCTGGCTGGTGCGAGAATGTCAATATATTCTGCATGTCTTGCCATACGAAAGTCGCCATTATTCCGCACGATGGCAGTCCGATCCAAGTCCTTGGCTTTTCCTCGGCTCATCAAACCGAGTCGAGATACCAGGACCAGAAGAGTGTGAATACCAAGTGAGTCTGATAGGCCCCCCCCCCCCCCCCGCCCCCGTGGTGTCTATCTTTGGAACTAGATGGGTTGTTAAATGCACTGTATTATAGATAAACATACATTTAATTAATTTTTTATAACAAATGCTTTTACCGGCCTCAGTATAAGAGGTTCGAGTGCGAATAGGCTCTACTTTTGAAGCAAGCATTTGTAGATTATATTAAGCATATGTTGAGAAGTTCAACACCAACACAACTTGCCTACAGAAGATCTGAACTTAGAGGCTACGGGTATCAACAACTTAAGATTTGACATAGATTAGCACTTATATATCCATAGTACATATTGCGTGCTACATCCTATATCCCTGAGGAAGCCCTGGTACGACGCTAAACAGAGCAACAACAACAACAACCACGACATAGTAAGTCCCTATGTATACAACCATCAAGCACCTGTAACTCTGAACTTCTGCTCTCTTCATACCGAAGATGTGTCCAGAAACCTTTCATAGTATAAGTCGCAGACCTGAGTAGTATGACAGCAATGACTAGCCTGCCATCAGCCCAGAATGCTACTCATTGGCTTGACGATGTTGGGATCGGAACATGACGAGAGCGACACCTAATAAAATAAGGACAGCTACATTTACAACAAAATCACATACTATATTTAAGAGCTGGTATGTTTTAATGAGAAAAGATATGAACAGCCGCAACATAGTAAGGAGATAACATGACCTATGTTGTCGGCTGTCTTTCTTACTAAGCGTAGTTGCCAGCTGTCTGGAACCTCGTACTTCGGGGTAGGTAAAGACACTTGTTGTTGCACGAATAGCTCAAAATCTTCGTGGGCAACTATCTACTTATATGCAACTTTCTCTCTGTACTCCGTGTACTGCGTGACACTAGGCTCTAGTAGTACGTGCAGTTTATTCAGGGCCAGTTCCGCGGGAGGCCACGTCGGAAGACGGTCATATAATCCGTTGATACTGGGCTTAGGAATACCTCGCCACATTCCAATTATCCGCACACACGAGCACACACATAGCGTATCCTAGCGGTAAGTGCTTTAGTTGAAACTTGGCTTACCAAACAGTATTCATCGATTAAGTGATATGCTGACCAAGAAAGTAAAGGCACCCCTACTTGGGACCATCCCCCTTACAACCAGAATGACACGAGCGTTGATCCAAGGACCAAGATGATGTCGTTGATTATTGCTCGTAGCGCAGTCGGAGCTTTACTTTGCTCCTGTTACGCTTGGTCGAAAGTTGTCCGGAGGTTACTTGGCAATGTCGACAGTAGAAAACATATTGTTATTCTATACTATGGCTAGACATCGTCTCGGCTTATTCCCGCCATGCTGTCCAAGGGTTAACCCTCAACCATACCCGACGGCTTGGACCGGGTGAGAACTATATACTGGCGAACTCGGCCTACCACCGACTACCATCAGTTTCACTAGCACATACAACTTGTCTCAAGTGAAACCTACTTTCGAAAACAGACAGTCCACTCTAGAGACCAAGCGAATAAATCTTCACAGCCAGGCCATATCGTGCCGCAGTTATCGAGCACCTCCAACACCGTCAGCATGTCTTCCACCAGTCTCCCCACCATCGTGCTCGTTCCCGGCGCGTGCGGCAAACCAGATGGCTTCGATCCAATCATACCATACCCAAGAGAAGCCGGATTCACGACCCATCCAGGACCGTACCCTAGCTGCGATCCAGTAGACCCGCCAGCAGCAACCTGCGAAAATGATATACTGTCGCTCCGCAACAACGTGCTCCTCCCTCTCCTAGAGCGGAAAAGGCACATTATTATCCTCGCTCATTCATACGGAGGTGTGGTAGCTGGCGACGCGGTAAAAGATCTCGCCAAGGTAACCCGTAGTACGGAGGGTTACGCCGCTGGCATTGTCGGACTGATATATATCATCGGAAACATAGTGCTAGAGGGTGAAACGCTTGTGCATGCGGTAGGAGGGACTTATCCGTCTTATATCAAGAAAGACAAGGTGAAGTTGAGCTCTATTGTCACTATTAACTTTACATTGAAACCTGATATCAACTAACCCGCTCTTTATCTTGACTGTAGCCATATAAGGGTGTTGCGATTATCGAACCTGCGATGGATATCCTATACAATGACTGCGACCCAGCGCGCGAGTCCGAACTGGCGAAACGCATGAACCCCCCCCATGCGTTTATGGCGTTTGATACACCTGCCACGGCACCGGGCTGGGCGGACAAAGGTTACACCGGGAAAAGGGCGTATATACGGGCGCTGAAGGACCGCTGTAATCCGAAACCGCTGCAGGATATATGGCTCGAGAAGTCAAAGGTGCAATGGGATGTGATCGATTTCGACACTGGTCACATGCCATTCGTCAGTCAACCTAAAGCATTGGCGGCCACGATCGTGAGACTCAGCAAGAGCTTTGTAACAAGTTAAGTCCCTTTAGACTCGTTAAGCCAAGATACATTAGAGTTAAATAAGTTCCAAGTAATATTGGATACTGATGACTAGGAAAGACTGTAATTGGTAGGTAAACCAAGTTGGCAGATTTCATCGTAATGCAGTACGAAAAGGAAACAAGTGATTTCCAATAGTCTTTGTTCTTCATCTATGCACATCTATCGAATGCCTCATTATGCACAGCATATATCTGTCTACAGTATATAGCAGTGCGTAGCCTTTGGCTGAACTACTACGCGACATTGATAGTCCAATCGGCCCCAATCTTAGCTCCAACGCGTCCAATGATGGCAAAGGGGCCGCGGTTAGCATCGCCCTTGAAGTATTGCAGTTTCACTGTAGACTGCTTGCCCTCAGTCTCCAATCGAGCCTCCTTTTTATTAGCCCAAGACGAAGGGGCGCCGACAACAATGATCTTGTCGACAGCGACGTTGTGCATATTCTTTAGCCAGTCGCCCTCTTGAACATCCTTATCATCATGGCCCTCTGCATCTGTTGAGGTGATTTTGGATCCCTCCAGTTTGAAAGTACGATAGATATATTCGCCATTCTGATAATTGAACGAATCACCGTCGTCAGTATACAGTTTACCTTCCGCTGTGCCGTCCTTGCCGACCGCTACTACCAGCGTGTAGTCGTCAAATCTCATTAGTTGGACGGAGCGGCGGGGAATGTCTCGACGAGGGAAGATATGACCTCCCTGAATCAGGACGGGGATACTCTCGATAGGAGCGTCTATTGTTAAAGTCTTCCCCTTTGCTGTTGGCAATTGCTTATAAGTGAAGTAGTCGTAGTAGATTTCGCCATCCGGGATATAAATGTCTTGGGTGGTCTTCCCTTTCTCGACCACAGGCTTAACAAGAAGTCCGGTGGAGCCAACAAAGAATTGGTTGTCGATGCCAAAGCCACCTTCATTGTTAGGATGCGTCCAGTACATTGGTCGAATAATAGGGCTACCATCCTGGTGCGCTTGTTGAAATGCGGTATACCAAGCAGGAATCAAACTGTAACGGAGGCGAAGAGCTGAAGTAACAATACCTCGATGTGGTTCCGAAAGCAGGTAAGGCTCTCGGCGCCGGGCATCGATATGGGCGTGGCCGCGGAAAAATGGATAGAAAGCGCCGGCTTGGTACCAGCGACTTTGCAGCTCGGCTTCAGGGTTGCCGAAAAAGCCACCAACATCGGCTCCAGCAAATGGGAAACCTGAGACACCTTGGTTCAAAATCATGGGAATTGAAGCTCCCAAGTGTTCCCAGCTTGCTTGGTTGTCACCAGTCCACATGGCGCCAATACGCTGCGAGCCTGCGTAGAATGATCGTGTGAGTGCAAATGGGCGGCGAAGTTCTCCGGTCTTGCGGGACAGAAGAGCCTCGTAGGTGGCGTTGTGAAAGGTTAAACCGTTGATGTTGTGGACGTCTCGGTGTTCCCAGGAGCCATAGTGTAGATTGTCTTTGGGCATTGTCACCTCCGGCCCGTTGAACACTGATGGCTCGTTCATGTCATTCCACAACCAGGTGTTTTCCATTGTTCCCTTGAACTTGCTATATTTGAATAGTGATTTCCACCATTTGATAGCAGATGGATTGAAACAATCGACCCACATGGATGAACCAGGCCAGCACCAGCCGTCGAAGTCTTTGCCCTCCTTATTCTTCACAGCTAGGCCATTGGCTTTGAGCTCATCAATCACTGAATAGCTGCCCGTGTTTTTGATGTGAGGGTCAATGATGACGACTAGCTGTCTGCCATGGGCATCCAGCTGCTGTCCCATCGATATGGGGTCCTTAAACATGTCTTTATCCCAGGTGAAATACTTCTTCTCGTCAGTATACTCAATATCGAGCCAAATAACGTCGTAGGGAATTTGGTGGCGATCCATCTTTCGGTCAACTTCCTTCACATCGTCATCTGATACATAATTCCAGCGGCATTGATGGTACCCGATTGAAAACTCCTGGGGCATAGCGGTTGTACCTGTAAGCTCTCCAAACGCTTTAGTCACATCCCCAGGGGTAGGGCCAAGAAAGACGAATAAATCCATCAAACCAGATTCAGATATCCAGTGAGTTTGGGTATTGGTTTCGGCCGCCTTTCCAAGAGCTAGTGGATTCTTCGACTCCTTGGACTTTGTGATATCAATCCAAGTTTCAGCTGCATTGAGCCAGAATACTGCAACAGTAGAGTCCTTTTTGTGAGCCTGCATTAGAGGAATGGCTCCATACAGGGTCATTGGGCTGTCAAGGACATATTCGAAGACATCAGAGTTATACAATCTGTAGGGTTCCGAGTATGCGCCATCTCCGCCTCTGGTTTGTTTGAGTGACAGTGGTCCGGCATGCTCTGGAATACCGTATACGTGGTCATAACCAAAAAAGGTAATGTCAAGTGCAACACTCTCAGGACCACGGGGTTTAGAATCAGTGTTCCCGCCGAAAGATTCTTCCCACCAAGTGCTCTCATCTTCACCCACGGGCTGAGAAGGGGATTCTTCTGCATTCTCCGTCGCGTTTTCGTCGCCCTCCTTCTTTTCTTCGGCAGGCGGCTTGTCGACCTTAGGTCGCCAGTGCTCCAGATTCATTAGGCCACGGTCGTTAAGCTTAAGATGCGCGGAGCCACCGCGCTTGAATTCAATCGAATAGGGGTTGTAATTTATATCGGCTTCGAATGAATGGCCGGGTCCGTACTGGATCTTAATGCCGGCCTTACCAGTGTAAGAGATCTTCGCACCGGTATCTACCGTCGTCCCACCAACAATGGCCCATTTCTCGGCCTCGTTGTATCGTTCCTTTCTCGCCTGACTGCTGTGTCGAAGCTCAATGTCCTTCTCCTGTCGCCGTTTCTCATCCACCGTTACGCGAGCGGTGCCAGACTTATGGAAGGAAACAGTAAGGGGCAGCTCAACAGTGGTTCCCTCGTCGTTGATCGTCTTGAGGATGGTGGCGTGGAACAGACCGTCCTTGAATGAGGCTTCGGTCGGGACGATCGTGTATGGTGCCTGCCATGATGACCCCTGTGCGACAGCTTTGTCGGCGTAGTCTCTATTTCGTTTACAGAAGCCTGATTGGTCGCATTTCTTGAAATCGTTCTCCTTAACCGCGACTGTGTTGGAAGTAGACTTTAGCAATGCGGGATAAGGTTGTCTAGTGATATGTGTATGGCGAGGAGAAATAGAACAATGACATGAGCCATACCTCCTAATGAAAACAAGGAAAATAGTACGCCCAGTATGCACAGTAAAGCTGACCAGCTTGAGAAGGGCCGGCTCGGTGTGCGCATGTTGAATCCTGGTGGGATCCCCCAGAGGACTGGGGGCAAGGGGGGAAGCGGAAAGTCAAAGATGTCAGGCAGACTGTATTACGGGCAAATGAAATGAAGCATTGAGTTTCAGTCGCCGGAAGCAGTTGATCGATATGAAATCGATTGCTTCAGTCTGCAACAGGCAATTGGCGAGGTGTTTATAGGTAAATACAAGAGAAACGTGGTTGAATGTAGGGTTAGAAAATAATGAGCCGTGACAAGCTGTCCAGTACTCGAAATGGAGACACGCTATGGCGGCAGCTAGGTACCCGTTCTAGGTATCTAACCGTTGGTTGACAGATTAGGTTTAGTGCAGTCGACGCTTTTTGCTCAGCCTTAGCCAATTAGATACAGCACACTTTGCCGGGTAGTCAGCCACATCGATAAAGCGTCAACGGGTTCTTCAGCCACATCACCAACCTGTCTGTACCTAGGAGGTAGGTATAGGAGGTAGGTACATGTACCGGTATCTCCATTGATACCTGTATGTAGCCAATATACTTGAAGTAGGTATCCTGCTTGTAGACATTTAATCAGACTGAACTCAGATTTTGTTACCCGATTTGAATTTCCAGACTATCGCCTAGTGGTACCTACATTGTTCAATTGCGCGGGTTGGTAGCTCTTCCTACATGGTAGACTTGCCGTTGCATCCCACCTCCAGGGCATGTGGCCGCTGCCTTTCCACTAAACTTCAACCTCACAGAATTGGAACTTTGGAGAGCTCCTACAGGTAGCACAGTAAAGAGTGGAAGCAATGGGCAAAAAGCACAGTGGGATTACCCCTCCACCAGGGTCCAGTACAGCACCAGCTACGCAGCCAGCACAGCCAGCACAGCCAGCATTGCCCAATCAACAGCGGCCAAAGCATCAGGTGCAGCCCCGCCAAACCGTCCGACACCCCGCCCTCTGCGTTTTCTTCACCTCCATCTGGCTCGTGTTTTTTTTGTTCTTCCTCCTCCCCTGGCAAATTCACGATCGTCCCGGCTGGAGTTTTCCCAAGAGCGTTGCACACGACTATCAAATCTATAAAGGAGCTGTCAGCAATCTCTTTACCTTCTCAGACCACGAATCCGAACTACTAGTTCCTCCGTCAACCACTCCCTCCTCACCACCACCTCTGATTCCAGAACCAGAACCCAAGATGTCTACTGAGCAGACGTAAGTCGTCGACTGTGCTGAGGAGACGGCAGCCCCGACACGACTGCCCAAGCAGCGCTAACCTGCCGCCTAGTTTCATCGCTATCAAGCCCGACGGCGTCCAGGTACTACTGCCTCTCCATCTTGGTCTTGGTGGGGATCCTGTTAAGCTCCACGACTAATACGTATTGCAGCGTGGCCTTGTTGGTCCCATCATTTCTCGCTTCGAGAGCCGAGGGTGAGTCTAAGCCAACGACTCGTCAAGACCTTGCCGTGCGACTTTTACTAACAGCTTCTCCTCAGCTACAAGCTTGTTGCCATCAAGCTCGTCGCCCCTGGCAAGGAGCACCTCGAGCAGCACTGTGCGATAAACCTGTATATTCCCGACCCGTTCAGTCCCAACTAACATAGCATCCCACAGATGCTGACCTCAAGGACAAGCCCTTCTTCGCCGGCCTTGTTGAGTGTATGTTGAGACTATCTGCAAATTTGATGTCAGAAGAACCGCTAATAAATCGAAAATCATAGACATGAACAGCGGCCCAATCGCCGCCATGGTCTGGGAAGGCCGTGATGCTGTCAAGACTGGCCGAAGTGCGTAACCCCTATACCCTAGATAGTTGCCTAATGATCGCCCGAGCTGACCTTCGGGGAAATAGCTCTCCTTGGTGCTACCAACCCCCTTGCCTCCCAACCTGGCACCATCCGTGGAGACTACGCCATCGATGTTGGCCGCAACGTCTGCCACGGCTCTGACAGCGTCGAGAACGCTAAGAAGGAGATTGCTCTCTGGTTCAAGGAGGGCGAGGTCGTGAGCTGGAAGAGCGCCCAGGCTAGCTGGATCTACGAGAAGCCCTAAATGCAGCCGAGCAGCAAGACTTGCGTGTGTAAATCAGGCCACGCCGGGTGCATTAGGACGTCTACTATACATCACCGCGGACTGATAAACGTGAGGACGGCGAAATAAACAAATAAAAAAAGATAAAGGCCACAAGCTTTTTCCTCCCTTGGCTTATTTGTTGTTACATTCCATGTGCCGGTGATATTCGTGATGATGCCCATCGCATCGCCTCTATCTAGCTTCTTTTCCTTCGTATTGCTTGTCGGAACCCGACGAAACTCCTCGCAAGCCAAGGCGTCAACCACAAACTGAGTGCTATCCGTGGCACGAGTAAGAATTTCGTAATGGTGTAGGCGGCCGCGATCTGAATGCCGATCTTGTAGCCCTTTTCAGTGTTGTCAACCGTGGCAGCGTGCTTCACCTTCTGCCACACAGCAACCGCTCGTTTCTTCTCTCCCGCCTCGGTGCTCTGACCACTCGGAGCTGTAGACGTAGGATTCCCAGTAGAAGCGTCAACCTCTCGTTTCCTCGAGAAGAAATCAAACCAGCTCCCCTTCCCTTCACGACTCTCGCGCTCCTGTTCCCTTTTCACCTCTTCCCTCAGCTCACTCTCCAACGCCTCTTCCCCTCCATGCGCACCCCTTCCCGTCTTATCCTCACTCCCAAGCCCAAACCAGTGTTTCTTCCGAAAGTAGGGCACGTACTTCTTCAGCCCGTCCTCGGCCCACGCGGCGAACGGCCCCAGGACCCAGCTCGTCGGCACCCAGTCGAGGGCGTAGAAGGCGTACGTGAGGCCGAAGATGGGCAGGATGGCCGTGATCTCGTGCAGCACGAGGAACGCGCCGACGTGCGAGAGGGGCGCCGAGCGGAGGTTCTGCAGAGACGATCGCAGACGCTTGGGCAGGAAGCGCGATGCGCTCGTCAGGATGCGGGAGACTCGGTGGGTTTTTTGTTGCGCTTCGGATGGGGATGGGGATGGGGATGGGGATGAGGGTGGTTTGGAATCAGTTGATTGGAAGCGGCTGTTGCGTATCCTTGCTCGTGGCTTGATATGTGCGAGACGCGGGATTGGGCTTTGGGACGCGCGGGCTGGGATGTGGTGGAGGATTGTGGCCGCTTGTCGCTGCCAGAGGGTGCCGAGGACTGGCATTGCGCCGCTGGACAACAGTGTCGAACGGATGGCGCTGTAGATTCTTTTAGGGCTTCGGATGATGGTCGCTTCTAATTGAGCTGAGTAGATGTAATGTTTGTTTGCCGCTTTATCAGGGTATCTCGGATCTTCTGTACCTGTTTATAAGAATTGGTGTTTTCCTTTTGAAGCTATTATCAAAGAAACGTCATTCCAGATGTCTTATCACCCGAAAAGAGCTCTTCAGTATTAGTGGGGCAAGCTACCCAGTTAAACCCCCTGTCTTTAGGGCTCTTTTTTACCTCTCGTGACTGCCCCTGGCTGTCAAAGCCTACCCGGTAGACCAGCCATTATTTTATCAAAAGAAGATCTAGGTAGGTTTGTGTTTACTAGCCGCTCAGTTAGCGGAGGTGTTGCGAGGTGCAACAGGCGACAATAATTCATATTAGCAAAAGAGCGGTTACTAACCGTATGATTTTCCGCTCCTTTACTCACTGTGAAAATCATCGACAATAATGTGGCATAACAATATGATGCTGTCTAAAAGAGATGACAAACTAAGACTTCCTGGGAAGTTATTTTATCATCGAATATATGACACTGTTAACTAATACTTTGGAAAACCTGTTTTTCATTTACGGTTCACTCCGTTTGTCCCTCTAACGTAATTATTTATTCCGGAAATTGCGCCGCCAGTCCTTTGACGAGCATACCTTCGGCTACCGCCTTAGTTGTGACTCCTTCCTTCTCCTTCAGCACACCAGCTTTCCGCAGGATGTTAATACACTCTGAGATGACCTCAACATCCACGCCTTCGGTCTTGGAGGAGAACCGAACAGTAGTCAGCCACTCGCGGGCGTCTTCGGCCGAGTAATCGAGCGCCGTGCTGATGTACTCGACCGCCTCGTCTTTGTGAGTCTCAAAGTAATGGACGCCCTGGTCCAGCTTCTTGAGCACGTCCATGAGCTTTGGGTCCGCCTTGCCCTGTTCCCCCGCGCCCAGCAGGGCGGTCGAGGCTACTATCTTCCAGCTGCTCCACGGCGTGTAGATCTCGCCGATGCGCCGGATCTCGCCGCTGTCGTAGTACCGCTTTGATGTGAAGTGCTCCCACATGAAGAAGTCAGCCGTCCCGTCGTTGACGGCGTTGCGCAGGTTGGCAAAGGTCTGCAGCACAACAAAATCTGAGTACGGGGCAGAGGAAGACGAGAGCCAGCCCTGCTTGTCTGCCAGCACGTAGCCCATCACCTGACTTCCCGACCCCAGGCGGGAAATGCCAATCTTGGAGCCTTTCAGCGAGTCTGCTGATGTGATCTCCGGACGTTTGGCACCCGTTGAGATCGCCCAGCCTAAAGCACGTAGATATATTAGTATTATTCTATTATTCTGCGACATCCAGATGTTGGAGACTCGCATAAAGGGACAACATAACTTACACAGAGGGGTTTCGACGTAGGTTCCTACAATCCGGTATCCGCCGTCACCAGGGGTGTCCTCCTTGCCAAGGCCGGCAACCCATGCTTCGGTGAGTCCGATCCCAATGTCGATCTCGCCGGCTCGGATGGCCGTGATCATGTGGCCTGTCCCGGAAGGAAATGGGATGAGCTTGGCATTGAGGCCGAAGTACTTCTGCGCAAAGTGAATCGGGGTGGAAAAGTGCTCCGGCACGAAGCCGATGCGGACTTGCGAGTCAGCCATAGCGAGTGAATCAGACGGTATGGGACAAGTGCGCAAGGGGTACTCTTTGCTCTATTGTAGGAAATGTTAAACGATCTTTGTCAACACTACCGCAGAGACTAGGCGTACAACAGACAAATGCCTAGGTAGTTACGTTATAGTGGCATCAGACCTTCGAGACCTTCTATTGAGCTATAAAGCGGGTAAAGCGGGCAGAGGCCGGGTAGTTGTGGACGGAGACGAAACATGCGGGGTTGTCACTAGTTTAGTGATCAGGAAACCCTTCAGGTATGCATGCATTTTCAGGCGAATTAACCTTTTGGTTCAGTTCTGCATCGGGAGACTGGCAAAACTCCTATTGTATTCTATTACGGCGTTTGGTGCCTTTACTGACATATAAGGCGAATGGGCCGAAGGGAGTTAGATAGTAACATTACCTGCTTTCGGGGTTTCTGTTTACACTTATACAGAATTTAAGGCATTCCAAAGACAACTGTGTGCTTAATCTACCAAGTCATAGACTGGCGCAATTGCTAATTACTACTAGGTACCTAGCTTAAAGAATCGCTATTCAAGATCGTCTACCCCGCATTCATCTACCTCTACGAGTAAAGTCGATTCATCGGTTTTCAGGAAAGAATGTGGTATTGAGAGATATCAAGAAGAATTAGAACTGGGTCTATCCAAGACTAATGAGCTATGTCGGGGACGAGGAGAAGGAAAAATACCTTGGTTTGTGGCATGTTGTCCCCATATGTGTCTGAAGCTCGGTGTCAGATCTTCGAACGGTACCTACCTAAATATGTAGGTGGTAAGTGAGCACATACTGTGGATTGGTGGATATTTCCGTCCTTCGTCGATGCATCTTGCCATAGGATCTAGGTATCAGATGCTGCAATTGCACCACGATGGGATCTGAGTGCAACATTGAGGTAGCGGCTTCTACAACTGGCAAAGTTTGCGGGTTGCATAGCCACGCTATCACAAGATTAGAACCGCTGATTGGAGTAGGCAAAAATACTCGAGGGGTTGCGGATGGTCGTGAACACGAGGTCAGTGTTGCGGTTTGTCCGTATACAGCAATGATCAGTTTAATGTGCAAGCATCGTCAGAAGCAACCTCGGGAAAGACTCCCGGCGAATACAACATAGACCTGCGCAATATGAGAACGTTGAAAATATAGAGTAGTGAAGTTTAGGAAGGGATAGGCAGTATTTAAAAACTAAACACTGCCCATAAGTCAATGTTAAAGCTTGGACTTAGAATAAGTTTTCTTATAACTAAACAGTCTACACAGAAACGACGATCAAAACATCACGATGTCACTAATAACGGCATTGTTTCTCTCGGCGTCCACTGTATCGGCCCTGGAATGGGCAGACGGTACCGGCCGATTACCAGCACTTGGATGGAACTCCTGGAACGCATACGGTTGCGACATCAATGAGACTCTGATTCTTGATGCTGCTAATGCCATGGTCGAACTTGGTTTTAAGGTAATCTAAGATCCCTTCTGAGTATTAGGATACTTATGCTTTACTCTAGGACGCCGGATATGAGTATGTGAACATTGACGACTGCTGGTCTGTAAAGGATGGTCGCGACAACGTAACGCAGCAGCTGGTTCCGGATCCTAGCCGATTCCCCAACGGCATATCGGGCGTTGCCGATAAAATCCACGAATTAGGATTCAAGATTGGTATCTACAGCAGCGCCGGTACCGAGACATGTGCTGGCTACCCTGCCAGCATCGGTTATGAATCCATTGATGCCTCTTCTTGGGCAGCTTGGGGCATCGATTGTGAGTGTGTCGCATAACTGCAGATGGTAATTTCTGGTTAGGCTTACACGAGACAGATCTGAAATACGACAATTGCAATGTGCCATCTAATTGGACCGACACTTGCAACGCTTGCGTCTACAGTCTCAACGACCCTGACAACTACGTCAATGGGACATGCGTGGATTCTAACGACTATTGTCCCTCTGGATATGACTACACCACTTCCAACTCGGCCAAGCGCTACGGAATCATGAGAGATGCTCTCAAGGCCCAGAACCGGACCATTCTCTACAGCCTTTGCTCTTGGGGAACCGCGGGCGTTGAGCAATGGGGCAACGAGATTGGAAATTCATGGCGCATGAGTGATGACATCCAAGGTATGATGAGCTGCGAACAGAAACATTTTACTGCAATGTAGGAAAAGAAAAGTATCGCGATCTAATTTGGTCATATAGACAATTGGAATTCGGTCACCTCTATTCTGAACATGAATACGTTCAACACGAATGACGCCGACTTCTGGGGACACCCAGACCCAGACATGCTGGAAATAGGAAACGGCGGGCTGACCACAGCAGAAGAGCGCACACACTTTGCTTTCTGGGCAGCGATGAAGAGTCCGTTGCTGATAGGCACCAACCTCGACACTGCGTCGGACGACTCCAGAGCCATCCTCTTGAACAAATACCTAATTGCCTTCAACCAAGACGGCGTCTACGGCGCCCCCGCCAAGCCATACAAATGGGGCGTCAACCCGGACTATACCTTCAACGCTACTAACCCCGCTGAATTCTGGTCAGGGGAGAGTCAGCAAGGCACTCTCGTGCTTATGTTGAACACGTTGGCAGACAGCCGGAACCTGACGGCTGACTTTGGGGAGGTCCCGAGTCTCGATGCCGATGGTACGTATAACGTGCTGGACATTTGGACGGGAGAGAACCTTGGTTCGTTTACCTCGAGTGTTGTGGTCGAGGTTGCATCACATGATACTGCTGGCTTGCTGTTCACCGCTTAGTTATTGCGTAATCTGCTAGAACAAGCTTGTACCAAGCCGTAAAGGTGGTGAAATGAAAGATGTTGAGCCTATGTACAGATCAACTATTACATACAGTAACATAATCAGATCACCATCTTAAATCTAGAAATCAGAGCAAGCATCGGGGCCGCAAAAAGCTAGGGACCTGAAGAAATTAGAATTCCTCGAGTAAGGGCTACCAAGGCCATTGATCATTCAAAAGCTTGTGTGATTTTTCTTGGTATCTTGAGACTATATGTATAGAGCTTCTCCAGGGTGTCGATACTAAGATTTTTCGATAGATCTCACAAACTCGGGAAAAGAGCCCCATTCAAGACTTGAGTCGTTATCTCTGAGACCAGCACTCAGCGCGTGAGTGACGTGTGATTCTTCCATATTACAACGTTCCTGATCTAGATGCCTGACCTTTTTGCTCGAGATTCCAGGTGACGTATATGACTTTCGGTGAGTAGCGATGGTACGTTCCTTACGATCTTACGAACCTTGACTCGGAGAGCTCCCATATGAGAGCATTTATCAGATTTCCCCTTGATTTTGATGCGCTTCAACGTTCGTGATAGAGCCGCTAAAGAATCCGAAACTTCCTCCGGCTGCGGTATCGGCCAAAGCCTGTTTCTACGAAGAGAGGCAGTGCTTTTATCGAGCATCGAATAAATACATGACTTAGCAATGCTCTCGTCTTCTTGGTCTTCCTGGCACAGCGTCGTTTGATTCGACCTCAGACCTTCAATGATCTCACGAAACGGTGCTAGAAGTGCCTTGATTGTGTCTAACCGGGTTCGTTCGATGATTCCTGTCATTCAATAGTGAAGGTTAGCATATACGATACGGAAATGGCTTCGAGGATTAAATTCACCGTATATCTCCGGCGGCTCAAGAACGCTATCGTCTCGAAGATCGCATTGTTCGGATGATTCCCACAGCAACCTCTTTGCATTCTTTTCAAATGCAGCTCTGTCGCCGAGTTCCCATGAGATCCATAGTCGTCTATGAACGTTCGTCCATTGCCACAATTTGGGCCTAAATTTAGTTGAGTAGAGCGCAGACCTCGCCCAGTCCTTTGCCCAAGGTCGTATCATATAGGTCATATGATATTTATCTGTTATTACAGATATATCATAGACGTCCGCGATGGCTACGTTTTTTTTGTACTTAGGGACCGCATCGAATCGACCATGAGCGATGTTCAGGAGCACTTCCATTGCCTTGGGGTCATCGTCGGGGAGGTCAATGGTCCACTCCAAATTTCCATCTTGAGAATTTTGATCTTTCCCTTCTTTGAAAACCCCATATAGCAACTTATCCCAGAACGGCGAGGCCCTCGCGAGGGATTTTGAGCAGACTGTGAAGGATTTCGCATCAACTGTGCCAACGTTGAGACGTAAATCGCCCTTAGGGTCGAGACAGGAATAAACGTGGGTTGATTCGAATGACTGACAGGACTCTGATAATTCGTCCAGGTGGGTTTCTGTGGTATCCTCCAAATGATTCCGTGGTGTAGAAGGATCTGCAGCGCCGCTGGTTTGGTCCTCTTGAACACTCATGGTGTTCAAACGCCAGAGGCCTAGGAGTTGAGAAATTATACCTTTCGACGATATATAGACGATGTTGTGTCTTCTGGAAAGATCGATTATCTTATATTTATGTAATAGAAGGGAAAAAGAAAAATTGCAAGGGCGCTGTACCTTTGGCTGTCTACCTTAATATGACTACACGGCAGTGGGACAAGACATATACATTGTGTCTGAGGCAACAGTGCTGTGTCTATTGTGGGGGTCCGTATTAATGAATTTAGGAAGTGTTTGATGCTGTGGTAGAGGTAATGAGAATAGCAATTGGCATGGCATCCATTGTGAGGGGCCATGACCACTTAATATTGACCCAAGCTATCGGTTGT
Organism: Xylaria venustula; assembly: GCA_022578775.1. Classification (NCBI taxonomy): domain Eukaryota; kingdom Fungi; phylum Ascomycota; class Sordariomycetes; order Xylariales; family Xylariaceae; genus Xylaria; species Xylaria venustula. The sequence continues at coordinate 614,222 of MU389340.1, read as the reverse complement.
TGTTCCGGTTCGTTGGGTCATATGCGGGCAGTACAGTAGAATCTTTCGGGGCTGGGAGATATTTTCAGTCAGAAACAAACTATTATGGACAATTAGGCAAGAGTCGGCCGTTTACTCGTCTTCCGAACCCATCAGGCCACTCAGAAGCTATATATACAGATCAATCGATAATTCTCAGTTCTAAAGTCTGGGTCAATATCTCTAGTATTAATTATTAAAGCTTAGCAGCTTGAATCGAAGCATTCGCTTGATCTTTCAATGATTAGATCCAGAGCAACGAAGTTGCAATCACGATTTATCTGAGCTATCTGAATGTTTTCACGGAAATTATGAATACCGTACCTCCTTGAATGGAATTCTTCAACCCTTTGGCGCAAAGGAGTTCTGTTTACAGTGACTCGGCTGATATAGTCGAGGTAGGCTGACGATTGTGATTCAAACTAATAGAAAACAGTATCTACGAGATTATAGATACTTTAGGTGCCATATATGGGAAAACTTTATATTGATATCCCTGAGGTGTAGTAGCATTGTGTTTGGTAGTAATTACATGATAACTCATGGTAACCCCTGCGCATAGCTGCTAGTGTACTCACTCGCTGGTTTTGGATGTTATTTAGTATGTCCATATCGTGGGCCGCAACAGCCAGGAAAGGGCGCTATGCCAAAATCATATTGTGAAGTCCAGATCTATCAAACCTGGTGAACCCAAAACCGCTTACTCAGAACATTGACTTTCAGTTCCTATCGGCTCAATATATGTCTCGTCATCCTCGTCATCCTCGTCGTACTTGTCGTCGTCGTCGTCGCACTCCACTGCTTGCACGAGACGGGCCAAGTAGAAATTGGGCTGGTCACCGGACGACATTGCGTAACGGAAATCATCCGGGGGGTTAGCAGGATCATCGACGATGATACTGAAACTGGTAAACAGAGTGTTGAAAAGTGTGGCCCCTTCAAGTACTAGCTGGTTGTAGGTCGCCAGGGGTAAATTGCAGAGAATGGACTGATCGGTGTAACGCGCGAGGGAGTCTTCGTATTCGGGACAAGATCCTGTCAAGGTGTGTATGGAGTTGGAAAGGGGGAGCATGATGGCAGAGAAGCAGATCTCGAAGAACTGAAACGATAGCTGTTCGCCATAGAGAAGGCCTATGATGGTGCGGGCGGCTGAGAGCACAGTCAGATTCCGGTCGAAGGTTTCACATGCCCAGTTGTACTCCGAGAGCATCTCGCTCGACGTGAAGAATGTATCGCCGCAGTCGAGATCATCTTCGTATCTATATCTAGGAAGAGAGAGAGACGATTAACAGATTTTCACAAGCGGGACGCTATTAGATTTGCTCTGTATCATTTTGCTTTACCTTTCCCGACTCAAATCCATGATCACCTTGTTATGTTGGATTGCTATGAGTATTACAGAAACTAGGGCAAGTCGCTCGATTGATATATGATATGTCTTTCTTGGCTGGCGAAAGTGGTACTGGGTAAATCTAGTGTATGAAAAGCTTCTGAATCTTAGGTAGGGTTCGCGAATATTTTCCAACAGTTGAAAAAGAGGAAGACGTGATATGCGTATACAAAAGCAGAAACGCAAGCATAGTCCAAACGAAGGCGATTTAAAAGTAAACATATAATTGTAGTAGCGAGAGTTCCTTACGGCCAGGTCTACTTTCCCGAGTGTTACGAGAAACAGTGAATAGGAAGGAAGGCCTCAGCGACAAGATGGCGGTATATATTAACAGGGTTCTGAGAGTCAAAGCCTAGCATCGTGGCTGTCCTCTCAGTTATCCATGACCTTCCATTTTCCAAAGCTATGAGTATACACCTGCCCTTTCCCAATGACATCTGGACCATAGCTCACAGTGTTATCATTGAGAAATCCTCAATAGTTTGACTTGTTCGGGGATATCCAGTTGATCCTTATCACGACACATAAATCCAGCACTATATCGTAGGTAGCACACAAAAGCAAAATAAAATTAGTCATCTTTGTAGTAGGAGCTCTTCCCATTTCGCTGTACCACGTCGCAATTGACCTCGGGAGTGCTGATATGAAGAGTGTTTTGTACGAATCGGGTTGCATAGATAAAATCAACATAACCTAGCTACGGAGTGAGCATGGAAGGAGGTAACTCGGAGTGCTAGCATGTTCTATCTGAAAAGTGCGTCTGATGCGGATTTTATAGCGCCATTACACTAAATAGCGTTTCATGGAATAAGATGGTTCCTTTTCCATACGGTATTTGTTGGCACTAGGGGATTGATTCTAACAACTTCGACATCCGGATTTTGGCGATATATTGCCTGTAGCTCGAGTTGATGAGGTAGTTCACGACTAGTGTCTCCCTTCGCGACCTGACGTGATTGAAGTTTGAATAAAGGGTACCGACGCCATTAAGTACCTAAACGGGTATTGTAAGGGAAACGCACTGGTGGCGGTGTTGATTTGTTAGGCTAGACAGGATGGAACAACCCTCGTAAGTGGGATGATCGACTTTCCGAAGTCACAACTTACATGCCAAGGTCTAGCAATTAGTCGACAGACCGTATCGGTGAACTTTATTATTCATCCACTGTTGACTTAGATCCCATTCGGCACGGCATTTGCAGCTTGAATGACGGGTTGCAGCTTGTCGAGCGCAACTGTTACGACTTGTTTGAAAGCCTCCATCTCCTCTTCCATGGTGCCGCCCAGTCCCGTGTTCGCAAAGCTGATTGAGTTGCCCACGTACAAGGGCATATTTGTCTTCTTGGCCAATATCTTGGCAAGACGTGTTGTGAACTCCAATGTTGCCTCAGTTGAGTAGATAGTTGTGGAGAGAGGCTGGTTTGGGTTGTATTTCTGCAGCGGAAGTGTAAGCATCCAGCTGGGACCAGACGGGCGTAAGAGGAGAAACCAACATCTGGCAGAGCATAAACAAATGCACCCATGGGAGCTGGCTTGTCTGAATCCTCGGCAGCTACGGTGGTGACGAATAAGAGGATGGCTTTAGACTGGATCGTTAAGCGCAAATGGATCTTGGTGTCCATACCCCGCGGCAAAGGGAAAGAAACTTGGATCGGCTCTGAAGCCGTGGTCGCCATGTTCGCCTACAAAGTAGTGATAGAGCTTAAGTTTTGGGGTGCACCGTGGCAAGGGCCGAACACAATACTTGTCTGGCTTTTATTTTGTTATCAAATGTAATCATCCAATGGCCATGTATGTGAATGGGTACTTGATGGATGTAAACTTAAAGTTGGTAGGTACCTCGGACCTACAGTTAGTATCCCTCCTAGGTAGAATTAAAGGGTGGCCCAAGCTCCCAACTGACCCCAGCAATCAATCACGGACGGGCCGTAATCGCTAATCGCTCCGGGCGGCCCGCCCCCAGTACAGCCCGAGATAGCTGCTCATTACTTGCGGAATAATTAGAGCTTACCTACCCTACCCTTCTCAGATAACCACAATTCCAAGCTTAAACTGGCTTCCGTAGCATGCTTCTGTCAGATAATATTTTTCACCTAAATCCGAATATCCGTGGCGGCAATAGAATACTGTAAATATTTCATGGACAACCTTAAACTACCTAGATATGTACGTGTTCAGCCAGCTCGTGTCAAGCTTTTTGTCAGCAAAACGGCATGGTATTCTAGTTGACCTCTCGCCGTCCCTACCTCTTAGCTGACATTGCCCCTCTCTCACCTCTGCCGACATTGTCTGGATCACTCACCTTACTTAGTAGAGACTCGGGAATACTTCGCAAGCCAATACAACCACCCTAAACTACTTGTGAAATTGTCACTCAAATATATATTGTCTCAGCTCAAAGTGCTTACTGCTAAACCATTGCAATAAATACTAGGTAGAGCACCTAAAACTTCGGCAAACCGAGTGTAAGAACATGTATCTGTATGCGCCTATCTATCTACAATGCCTCCGCTAACCCTTCGTATAAAGAGGATGGCCGAGGATTGGAATGGCGTCGAAGAGGCCATTGAGGATCCCGAAGAGATCCGTGTAATATTTTCCGCATTGGATTCTTTTAGGTGAGTTTCATTACTACGCCTCACAAAACATCTCACCAATGAGCTGTGCCTAGTATTTCCATAGCTTACCAATCATGTGTTCATGTTTTACACATGTATACTCTCGACTAGTACCAACAGCATGCTAACGACACCATAGTCAATATGCCAAGAACGCACATCTCAACTGCACGCATTTCCGCAGGCAGGCGTTCTATGCCCTCCCACAGGCGCATTGGAAGATGTTAGCCGAGCCACCGTTCAACTACCTGGACACTCTAAACCGGGTAGACGATGCCATTGAGAGCAACGCAGAGCTGGCGCGTACCATCGTGAAGATGGGTCTGCACTCATTCGGCATGGTGGAGGCGAACGCGGAGCCGGTGATGCCGGAAGAATGGACAGGTGTCGCGAAATGTAACGATCTGGACAAGGCCCGGAGCACGATACGGCAGTTCTACCGGGATTGGTCCGCCGAGGGCCGCGTGGAGCGGGACGCATGCTATGGACCAGTGTTCGCGGCATTAGAAGCCGAGAAAGCGCGGAAGCTCACCTCCGCGGACCCGACGGCACAGACACAAACATCACAAGCGACGGGCACACAGACACCAACGACAACGCCTCTGCGGGTGCTGGTCCCTGGTGCCGGGCTGGGTCGTCTCGTCTTCGACCTTTGCCGCCTGGGCTACAACTCTGAGGGCAACGAGATATCGTACCATCAGCTGCTTGCATCGTCGTATATCCTGAACAAATGTGAGCACGCGGGCCGACACACCATCTACCCATGGATCCACTCGTTCTCGAATCACCGGAGCCGCGCAAACCAGTTCACGGCCTACAGCATCCCAGACTTGCACCCGCAGCAGGCGCTAGCCGAGACGAAAGCGGCTGGGGGCCGAATCGGCACGATGGAGATGTGCGCAGCCGACTTCCTCTGCCTGTACGGCGACTCGGCGCACGCCGGCATGTACGACGCCGTGGCCTGCGTCTTCTTCCTCGACACAGCGCCAAACCTGATCAGATACCTCGAGGTCATCCGGCGCTGTTTGCGTCCCGGCGGCGTGCTGATTAACGTGGGCCCGCTGCTGTGGCACTGGGAGAACCACGTCCCGGGCCACCACGGCTACGACGGCGACGGCGACTACGACGAGGACAACTCGCTCGGCATCGCCGACCCCGGCAGCTTCGAGCTGACGGACGACGAGGTCGTGGCGCTGGTGGAGAAGATGGGGTTTGTCGTCGAGACTCGACAGTCAGGCCTCAGGGCGCCGTATGTGCAAGATGCGCGGAGCATGCTGCAGACCGTCTACAATGCCAGCCATTGGATAGCGCGCAAACCGGAGTCGGATGAACCGGACACGCACCATGAGAGGGCGGATGATACAGCGGAGGATCCAAACATTGCGTGAACAACCCTTATAGAGCTTGGGTCGCACTAGTAAAGTAGGGTTCAAAGCATAAGCATTGAAAAAGATACATATTACAAGAAGAGAGATGGATAGGCAGCATAAGAAACGGCGTCGTTATGTACCTTTTTTTTTCACGCATGTCATGGGGCGCATGGCGTCTATAGAGATCAATAACTCGTCATTTACTTTACATTGGCAGGAAGAAGTCGAGGTTGGCGGCAAGAGGTATTCTAATCATATTTGTCACCATGAAATGGAATACTCCTAATAACAATAACATGAACGGTCTTGTGTATTCGTGACTTGGTGACTGGTCTCGTTACAACTTCGGCCCTGGCTCTTTTGCTTCGAGGAGCTGTCCAGAACTCCAGAGCGCCCCGCCATCGATCTCAATCGCGGCCGCGTTGACGTGGGCTCCGGCCCGACTCGCAAGATACACAACTACGCCGGCGATATCCTCGGGTCTTCCAAGTCGACGTGACGGGTTGGACCGGGCATGCTTTTCCAGCCCACCCGTTAATTCCAATAACCCATTCGCCATCTTTGTAGGGAAGAAACCAGGGCAGATCGAATTGACCAGTATATGCCTCGGTCCAAGCTCGACTGCTAGGTTACGTCCCAGGTGTAGAACGGCAGCCTTGGACGCCGAATACCCAAACGTGGCTTGAGTGCCAAGAGATCCCACGCCCAGGGCCGCCGTGCTGGCTGTGATGATGACGCGCGAAGGGTCATCAAGAGTGGCGCGCTTCTGCAAGAGCGACGCAAACTTCTGCACCGTCACGAACACCGACTTCACATTGAGATCCATGACCTTGGAAAAGGCCGAGTCGGGATGGGTGTCGAACTGCTCGCCCCACGTCGCGCCGGCGTTGGCGAACAGGATGTCGACGTGCTCCGTGTGCTGCGACACCTGCGCTACGAGCGACTCGATGCCCTGAACCGTGGCGCTGTCGGCGGGGACGGAGATGGCGTGAGCGCCGGGCTGCAGGTTCGGGAGCTTGTTGAGCTGTGCCACGGCCGCCTCGCAGGCTTTCGCCTTCCGCGAGGTGATGAAGACTTTGGCGCATCCGGCCTGGAGGAAGCTGTTGAAGAGACATGTGTCAGCTAAGCGCCGAGCGAGAAGAGGCATGGAAATACAGAGCACCAGGTACGATGCGACAGCTCGGTTGGCGGTGGCATTGATAGGCAGCTCGGGGGAAAATGGTTGCACCGAGGAGCGTGGAACGGAGTACAGCCACGTAGTCGGGCAACATATCGTACTTACGCCGAAGCTGCGTTCAATCCCAGGCCTCGCGAGCCACCCGTCACGACGGCGACCTTGCCCTTCAGCGAGAAAAGCGACGGGAAGTCCTTCAGGGCAGTTTCGTCGGCCATGGTTGCTGTAATCGATGCGAGCAGTCACTTTACGGGCGAGAGAATCCTGGCAACCTGGAAGAAACTTATATGCTCTTGAAAGCACAGGTAGATGGATGGCTCAAGGTGGTTTGGTTGAGAAGACGCAGCTTATCCAGGCCATCGTCTTGTCTGGAGAAAGGAGCTCGGTTGATTGCTGATTCGGATAATGCCGAGGCTCGGTATTATGTTGGAGCTACAGTGTCTGGTGTCCTATAGAGGTATCTACCTTAGCCTAGATAGGAACCCACTTCAGTTGCATCTTAGAAGAGTTAGTTACATACTGTATTATCAGATTATAGTTTATCCAGGTGTTTCAATCATTGTACAGTTTTAATGAAATAAGGAATCGCAGGGTAGAATGATCAATATGGGTGCTTGATATTGATACTTGTTTAATTCTCTGGCCATATGAAACTTAATCCTCTTCATCCAGAGCGTCGTCATCCTCTACGTCGCTACCAACCATATGATCCCAGCCCCGATCTGGAGAGAAAGCCTCCGCAGCATCATCCTCATTCCTATCGTCAAGCCATTGAGATGTTTCCCCCTCTTGGTCTCCTTCAGGCGCCACCGAATCGTCTGGTGTTGCCGTATTCATTGGTTGTTCTTGGAGTGCAGGCGGTCGACGACGTTTCCGACTGCTTTCGACTTCTTGCAACGGACGAAGAAGGCCCTCGAGCGAGACTGTGAATGGTTTGTCAGACTCATCAGGATATGCTGCCAGTCTACTCGCAATGAAAGAGTTGTAGATATATCCTTTTTTGAGAGGCTCGTCGCCCTCCGTTCCGAGTCTGTCTTTTGTGATAGCGATCATCTTGGCCTTCATGGCGGCTTTAATTTTTTGCCAGCTACCACGAGGGAACCAGCCAGATTCACTCAGGTCACACTCTGGACGTACGGGAGCGTTCGTTATAATATCGACCATGAATGGGTCTGTGATGTCACAGATTTGCCAGAGCTTTCCATCGGTAGAGTAGCTTTCCCCGTCCCATATATGGCTGGTTGGGTTGTCATTTTTGGAATAGCTTCTGACTTGGCCCCTTCTAATCGTCTGCCAAGGGACTTTTGTCGCACCCACAAGGTTTTTGGCCAATTTGAAGGAGAGAGTCTGATATTGACGGTACTTTGGGTCATGCCGAGGATCAATGCCATACTTCACTATAGCATCGCGAAATGGACCTCCTCGGAATTGATAGCCCGTTAGCTGCAACGCCACTTTGAGAACGGACTCAGTATAGTTGCCTCGCACTTGATTGACAATCGCGCGACGTGTCCATATCGGTCTTTTTTCCATCGCATCATGAAGCTGTTGCATCAACGACTCTGGTATTTTTTGAGCTTCACCGTCTATACGTGTCGGCTGCTCCGGCGCGGGGAATGCGTCATGTTGGATGAAGTGACCGTAGGAGAACTTATTTCTACCCTGCCGGTTGACCAGTCGCGTTTCCCCTTCTGCATTGAGCCCTTGGTCAACTATTCCTGGGTTCTGTTCGTAATTGTAGTTGAACCCGATAACCTTGTCTGTAAAGTGCGGCGGAGGAACGATTTCAAGACCCGGACTTGTTGCAACACCTTCATCCAACTTGAATTGCCGCAATTTGGGGACTTCAATTATTGTCAGTACGATTTCGTTGTAGGATAGATTGAAAAAGAGTGCATACAACTTAGAGGGAGTAGATGTTCGGCTACATTTTTGAGGAAGGGAGTATTTGTATTGGCGAATTGGAAATCGGCCAATCCTCGGTATCTATGGCTATCCCGAATCATGCCCACAGCTTCCACCTGATACTGATCGGAGTTGTCTTGAAGCCTGCGTAAGATTGTTTTTGGGTGATCCTGGCGGGCAACTGAGCGAACGGTATTTACTTGAGAGCTCACTGTCGTAGGATCCTGAATGTCGAACCCCCCAGAAAATGGTTCTTTGCTGCCTCGCTTCCGTTTCCGTCCCGTTCGCTTAGGAACGGTAATCTTCAGTAGTATGTTGTTGGAAGCAGCATGATGTGACACTATGGGCTTTGACGCAGGGTTGTCAGGTCGAAACCATAATGGAAGCGCTTGGGGCTCCTGTAGGTCATCCACAAGCTACAGGGTTGAAGTGTATCAGCATATTTCCCGTGGTAGACTCGCGTACGGCTCAGGCTCACTTTCTGAAAGTTTGGCTTGGGTCCGAAAGACCGCAGCCCGTTCTCAAGGTTGACCACGATACACGGATGGTCAACCGCGATTATCTTGCGCTCCGGTACCTCGAAAGTGGGAGCACTCATAGGAGCACCGGTGTCTGAAACCCCTAGGCCAACATGCACTTCGTTGTAGGCACGGCTGCCTTCGATATGACTCATTGTGAGTTATCCTTTTGAGCGTTGCTATTAGCCATGTCAGTTTTGGTTGAAAATCAATTACTGACCGGGTCAGCTACAGTAGTTGGCCATGCCAGAAGTTATGTCACTTATCAATACCTGCGACAGGCGTAACTTTGAGGCTACTACTTACCAGAGTGTGTAGTGTATATTCCCTGATTTGAGTATCTGTGGCATTTATTTGATGGATGGCCTGTTTCCGGCTTCATTGCCATTTATATTCTGGCTTGGAATGATAAAGATTATACCACATGTATAAGGTACCTACACACTTAGAAGAAATATGGAGCAAGCCAATCATAACCCTGCAGAAAACACGTTCTTGGCAAAGGTGCATGTGCACTGACCAATTCAAGGAGACATCTAGGTTAGGTACTAATGAGAGGTATGTACTTACCTAAAGAATGGACTTCTAAATGGTCAAAGTGCTGTTACATCCTTAGCCCGGTAGCCAAATAGCCAAAATAGACTGAAATAGAGACGTCTTTAAGTCACCCCAATCACTAACGTACCGAAGTAGTGTAGTACTTGACAGGTTGTTACTAAATCTTATAACGGCTGCACAGCATCTTCTCATGTAGGCCAATCCATACCTTAGGTACATCCAGTGCTGCCCTGTGCAGATACCTGACCCACCACTTAGCTTTGGAACTACCTAGGTACCTACTTCTACCCCTGTAGGCCGTCTACTGGCCATCTACTGGTACTTACTACCAATATAAGTATAGGTAGGTATCTACTGAAGCTCAATAGACAAGTTTTATTCATGCATAACTTAAACCACATTGAGATTTTAAAAGGTTTATTCTGCTCGCTGTTTTGATTTGTGTTATTGTTGTTGTTGTTGTGACAGGTGAGCAAGCGCAGGTACTATTCATAGGTAAGTAGGTTGCGTCAATGAATTACATGCAGCACCTATTTTGATACATATGTAGAATAGCTCGGTAGACGCCCACTGGCCCGCCCACTGGCCAGTGGCAGGCCAGTTCTTCCCCTGTACAGTATGTATTAGCAGTTCTCGTAGCAGTACCTAGGCAGGATCAGAGTTGTTCATTTCTCCACCTCCACAACAACCACTCCTAAAGGTTATAATCACCACAGACCAACCCTTGCCTGCCAACCTACCACCCGTGCCTCAACCACGCGATCCTCCCTTTTGAATTGCCCAACCCTCGTGTCAGGATCGCAGGTCGAAACATGCAAGCCACACAACCCGTCATTTCTCTCTGACTTGGTATTGCCCGCTGTCATTTGTTGTTTACCTTATCTATTGCCGACATACAGCACCGCCTACAGCACCGCCTACAGCACTACATACAGCCCCCCGATCCCTGCGCTCCAACTGTCGTCACCTTCAAGGAGGCTCCGCAGCTACAAATCAGCCGTGAAGCAATAATCACAACAGCACCCTATCTCGACGGGCCCGGCATCGTCGTCGCCCTTGTTGTCCTGGCGCTGGCTCTTGTTGGGGCTTCCTGAGCAGAGTCAACTTGATCGCTTCACTGTTGGCAGAGTAACCCCCCAGCTTTGATCCCAACACTATTGCTCCAACCAGCCGAGCTCTCGCCTTGGGTGTTGAACCCCACCGTGACCTGGTAGGCTGTGACCTACAAAGATGAAGCGCTTCAGCCAGAGGGTCGTAAGTGTATGCATTTGTTGCCGGGTTGCCTTCGCAATTGGCGAGGCTGCCATCACCGACCTAACGTGCTAACGTGTTCTCCTGACAGCTGTCGCGGGGCAAGAGTGACAGCAAATCGTCCAAGAAAAACAAGGACTCCAAGGATGGGACCGCCTCGCCCTCGTCCAGCGCCGGTCGGGAGACCCAATCCCCTAATCTCACACCCTCGTCGTCCACCTCCACTCTCAACGATCCGAGGATGAAGCCTCTTCCACCAAGTAACGGCGGTTCGATTGGGGGTGATCCTGCTTTGCAGGGCCAGAGTCCCGCAGGCTCCAGCGGCGCAACTGACAGATTCAATAGTTTGGGCCCTCAGCAGTCGTCCAATGGAACCGGCACCCCGTCTCGACATGGCACACTCCCGCCAACTGTTGTCATTTCTCCCAGTGCTGCACCGGTATGATTTCCTTTCTGAGTGCCCCGGTGGCTACAGTTCGCATCTAACTCCTGTGCTCTTCAGCATATCCCACCTCCTGGTGCTCCAGAAGTCATGCCTCACGATCTTGCCCCGCCGAAAGCTGGCCAGAAGTCTTTAGTCTTTGATCGCCTTCACCAAACCCCAAAGGATGTCCCGGAAGGCCTTAGGACACCTAAGCGCCAGCATTCTTCTCGCTTTGATGTTTCCCCCCACCCCCACCGGGAATTGGAGAAGCTGCCAGGCTTCCATGAGGTCCCGCCAAATCGCCGGCAAGAGCTTTTCATGCAGAAGATCGATCAGTGTAACGTCATCTTTGATTTTAATGATGCCAGTGGTGACATGAAATCAAAGGAGATAAAGCGTTTGGCTCTCCATGAGTTACTGGATTATGTTGCCAATAACCGCCAGGTTATCACGGAACCCATGTACCCACGCGTGGTCGAAATGTTCGCCAAGAATCTCTTCCGACCCATTCCTCCACCAATGAACCCCCAGGGCGAAGCATTTGACCCCGAAGAGGACGAGCCTGTGCTCGAGGTTGCCTGGCCGCATATTCAAGTTGTTTATGAATTCTTCCTTCGATTCATTGAGAGTCAAGATTTCAATACCAACATCGCGAAGGCCTACATCGACCATAGCTTCGTTCTTCAGCTGCTCGAGCTCTTTGATTCGGAGGACCCTCGCGAACGGGATTTTCTCAAGACTACTTTGCATCGAATTTATGGAAAATTCCTCAATCTTCGTTCGTTCATTAGACGTTCTATCAACAATGTGTTTTTCCAGTTTACTTACGAGACGGAGAGATTCAACGGTGTTGCCGAACTACTTGAGATTTTAGGATCCATTATCAATGGATTCGCCTTGCCTCTAAAGGAGGAGCACAAGCTTTTTCTCACCCGAACGCTACTACCTCTACACAAGGTCAAGAGTTTGAGCATGTACCATCCTCAGCTTGCTTACTGTATCGTTCAATTTCTCGAAAAGGATGCTTCCTTGACGGAAGACGTAGTCCTCGGCCTATTGCGGTATTGGCCCAAGGTCAACAGTACAAAGGAAGTCATGTATCTTAACGAGGTTGAAGACATATTCGAGGTCATGGACCCAGCTGAATTCGCCAAGGTCCAGGAGCCCCTCTTTCATCAGCTTGCCAAATCGGTAGCCAGCCCCCATTTCCAAGTAGCCGAACGGGCTCTCTACTTTTGGAACAACGAGTACTTCTGCAATTTGGTGAGCGACAATGTTGAAATCATTCTGCCGATAATGTTTGCTCCACTATATGAAAATTCCAAAGGACATTGGAATAGGTAAGTGCTCTATGAGGAGGAATAGTAGCAGCGCGACTAACATGAATAGGACAATTCATGGAATGGTATATAATGCCATGAAACTTTTTATGGAAATCAACCCTCAGCTTTTCGATGACTGCTCTCACGATTACAATGAGCAGCAGAATAACGCTCCAGCCAGACAGGCTCTTAGGGAGAAAAAATGGGCGGCTATCACAGAGCAAGCCAACAAGAGGAAAGCAAATGGCAGTCCTCCATCTCAACCAACAGACGAGCCGGACTCCATGACGGAAGATAATCAAAAGCGATTAGACTTGCTGAAATTACAAGACGGAGATCGTAGGGATCGGCGGCCCCACGAGCGACAGAGCTCTATAGGCTCGTCCAGGAGCCAGCGATGATCCTTCGTCCCATTAATACCACTACGATACGATAATTGGGACGTGGATGGCTGCAATCAAAGCTCAATGTTCGTTTGTTTTGTCCGTGATAGCCTCTTCAGCAGTCGGGCCCTTTTTACGAATCTCTCACACCTATATTCTTACTTGAATTCACATTCCTGCAGAGTTTTTGCCCCATCCCAATCATCGGCAGACAACCTTTCGTCTTATTATTTGTCCACATCCACTATTAACCATTGCTGGTGTCATCGCAAGGCGGAATGGAGCCTCGTTCAGGGTATATGCCCATATTCAATGCAGTTCTTCGCGGAGCTCCAAAGCAATAACGACAATACTTCCGATATGACTCAGCCATCGCTGTTTTTGAATCAAAACTCTTACAGGCCATTCGTTTCCCGTACATGTCTGACAAACCATAAAAATCACGGTTTGTCATCCGCTCAAGGTCGAATAAGCCTCAGATGCAGAATCCTGGCACCTAGGCAAATGGAGTTGTGGTGGCGTTAAGAGAAAAAAGGTCTATGCAAGAGAGTATTAGGGGCAGAGGAGAGGGAGCGGGGAGAGGCGAACAACAGGAGCACATATGGTACCAGGCACGCAGGAGCAACATATTTTTACTTTTGCACCTGCTATCGCATATACTGCCTGTGTTGTTCCTGTCAGTGTCACAATAGGGTCGAAAACGACTCCATATGGCGTACGTAAATAGGGAACTGGAAATCGGAGTGGATTGTTGCGTGGCTTTACTTTACAACAGTAGCCCGTTCTTAGAGATGCTCTTTTATCCGTCCAGCGAAAACAATTTCTTTGCAAGTTGTCTGGACTACCTGCCGTTCTGTGAAATCAGTTATGTGTGAGAATAGAAATCAAAGTGAGAGTAAAGTAGCTCAACCCTATACTGCCAATGTACTTTTTGTACTATAACAGGATAGAATTCTCACAGTTTATTAATCTTCATATTCGTTCTTTAACTTTTAAATTATGCTTTCGTTAATGTTGGTCGTGGTTTGTACGGTTAGTTATGCGAATTAATTCTGAAGTAGGGGAACGGTTGACTGGTAGGTAATTAATTCGTTGGCTAAACACAAGTACCTATTATATAGATTTTACAAGCTAAACAAGGCGCCGCGCCTCTTGAGCCATTGGCAAGCAACATATCATGTGCAATGTTTCGGTATATACAAGATATAGCTATTCTCCCCCATTTTACATGTCTTTTATAATTCTTTAACATGCGCAAGGCCTCGCCTATTCCTCGACGTAGCCGAGCGCCTGGCCCATCTTGATCCTCTGGCCCTTCTCAACAACCCAGCTGAAGCCGCGCTTATCATCGGCATGGTCCCCGATAGGCGCCTCGAACACGAGCACAATGGTGCTTCCGAGCTGGAAGCCACCCATCTCTTCTCCGCGTCGCAGCGCGTGTCCGCCGAGCACGACGCTCGCGTCCAAGTACGTCGCCTCGGCGAAGCCGCTGTACGGCTCACCGCGAGCCGAGGCTTCCTCAGCCGCGCGATCGGCCGCGGTGTCGGTCAGGAGCGAGTTCGTCCGCAACTCCTTGTCGAAGTTGATCTTGATGGACCCGACGTTAGTGGCGCCAACCGGGATGTAGGAGAAAAAGCCCCAGCGCCAGCGTCCGAGAAGCACGATTCGCTCGTTGAGGGTGAATAATCCGGGCATTGTACGCTGCAGGTACGGCGACACTGAATACAGCTCGCCGGCGAAATGCCGACGGCGCTCGACGACCCAGTTGGCGGGCGAGTGGAAGCGGTGGTAGTCGCCTGGCGCTAGGTAGACGACGGCGTAGTAAAGGGAGGTCTTGCCGCCCGGGCCGGCGGCGGCATACCAGGGCCTCTCGGCCAGCGCCAGATCAGCTCTCACCTCGGAGACAGCGCCCGGGCTGGAATGAGCTGCGCTCTGGTCTTCTATTTTTGGATTCGCGTGGCTTTCTTCGGGTCCACCCGAGAGCAGGTTCGGGATCGTGTAGGAGATACCATTCACACGAGCGAATTCCTCGTCCGCTTTGACGAGCTCCTCATCTCCTTGCTGCTCTTTCTCGGCGCGCCCCTTTTCCGTGCTTTCGGCGTTTGGTTCAGAGCTTGCGCTCGAGATACTAGGCGTTGGTGTGTGCTTCCCTAGCAACGCATCTACCGTGTATGTCATCCCCTTTACCTGCTCAATGTCGTTTCCTTCGATTTTCCCGAACTGCAAAACCCGGCCGTCTGCGGGCGAGAGCAGCGCGTTCGAGTTCGGATCCAGCGGCCGTACACCCGGCTTCAGAGTCCGATAAAAGAAGGAGGCCAGGTTTGGGTACACGTGAAGATCGGGCTCTGATACCTCATCCAGATTCACACCAAAGATGAAGGAGTACAGTTTAAAGCCAGGCACGCGCAGGTAATACGGTATGGTGAGCTCGTTAAACCTGCCCCATAACCTCGACATGGCCTTAAGAGGCAGAGTGGACATTATTTGAACTTGCCTGTACAGAATCGGGTGTAAGTCATAAAGGATCACTGAGTGCTAGGTTTGTCCGGTTTACCATGGTCCATCTGGGCGTACCCTTGGCCGTTTCTTCGGCCGCGGCTCGTCTTCTTGGGATGCCTCCTTTTCAAGCCTTTCCCTTTCCCGTGCCTGCGTTTTATAAAATTGTACAAATCCCAAAAACCCAATGCCTAGGCCTACCGGTATAGGGTACCATTTGATCTTTGTGTCGTTCAGGGCATGCCGAAGTCTGGAGCCGAACCGGTCTCGGTTCTGGGATGTGCGCCGCGAAGTATGAAACGAGGCTTTTGGGCGTGGCGCATATTGACGCGCGGGCGCTCGTAGACTGGGTATTCTCGGCTGGGGATAGGGGCATTGTGGTTCGTAGCTCGAGGGTAGGCGGACTCGCCCTCGTATAAAAATTGTGGATGGAGTCGCCATGATCCAAGATCGGGAATCCCAGCGCACGTCGTCGAATATAACACCACAGATATAATTGCTAAGTAGGTACAGTAGTAAGTAAATTGAGGACTTTATTCCTGTTAAGATCAGAGACCCGCTTTAGGTCAAGGACATGACTCTAGACATATACCTAGGCTGCCGAAGGGGTAGAAGTAAGACGAAGACCTAGAGGCATGTAATATACTGTATGTACAGTCTACAGAACCAATACCACCAGAATGGCCAGGACTACGATCCTCCCTCCAATGACGCAGCTGCGCAGCTGGTGTTACAGCTTTAGCTCCCCTTGTAAGTACCGGGCGGTATGAACGGGCAGATGCCAAAGGGACGGGTCTGCAACGTGGATCTAGAAGTACGCTAGGCCTAACTTGGTTACTATCAATTTCTACTTATGTATAAAGGTCCTATGCCCGTTTGCTCCGAATTTGTCTGGTGTTGTGTGGGGTGGTTGATATATCATATTGCGTACCTACTACTTGTACCCGCCTTAGTCAAGGCACGAACATGGACTATACTCGACTTTCAAGGTACCTATGGCAGTACTCTGGGTAGGGAATGTGCCAACATGCGGAACTTGGCGTATTCGTCGCTTTTTCTACAGGCTACATAATGGTTACATGTACAAAGTACGGAGAGCATATAGTCTAGGTAGATAATACCTAAGATGTTTATTCATTGTCTCTTACTGTTAATATAAAATCATTTGCCGCGGGCAAGGGTTTTACATTTCAGCAGAGCTGCCCTCGCTTGTGATGGCTACCTTATTCAATCATGTCTTGCCTCACTATGTATGCACTGACTATTACGCATGTCGTGTACAATAGAAGCCCACACTCAAGTAAATTACTCGAGACCAATAAAGGAGTGATTAGAACAGAGATTGCTCTTTCAATAGGGCCAGGTTTGTGATATTTTGACCTACCGGTATGTGAAGTTGAGGACTGCGCTCAGACTACATAAGGTACATAAAACGGCTTAGACGGAGATACCTAGGTACCTACAGGTATCTTTCGGGTATCGGACCTGTGCCTAGACCAATGCTGCACACATCGGGTACCTGCCTTCGTTACCTGACGTTGGTTAGGTACATACCTAATGTACCTGAGTACTCACTTAAGGACAGCGAGACCACAGCTTATTAACAAGATCGTGAAACCAAACGGCGCTCGTTTGTGGTTGAGTCTGGTACACGTTCTTCTTCTTCTTCTTCTTCTACTACTACCTACTTACCGTTTGCCGTTAAAATTTCTCTTCTCTGTGCTTTTATTTCAGAACCCTCCTGCCAGGTTTCTCTTCACACCTCAGCTTCTGAAACCACCCTGGCCAAATCCGATGCGCTCCCTCTGGACATACCTACTAAGTAGCCTCAACTGATTTCAAAAGTCGGGTTGCCTAACATGCCCACCATCGCCTCTGATCCCCTCTCCGCCTGGTGAATTTTCACTTTCGAATCTCCAGGAACACGGCAGTCAATACATCTGGGCCGTCACCTTTCAGAAACCCCGCGTCTTTGTGTCGTCCGTTCCGTCGTTGCCGCGACCATGTCTGATCCGAGCACGTCCCGGACGAGTCCGGCCACGGAGCCCGGCCAGTTTACATTACAGGTTCTATCGCCCTCCATCAACGTACCCCAGCCTCTCTTCTTTGCCCTGCCCGTGACGACAACAGTCCGGCAGCTAAAAGAGCGGATACGACACTCGGTCGGTACGAGGCCACCAGACGACGCCCAGCGGCTGATCCACAGAGGGCGATTGTTGGCACGGGACTCGGAGACGATGCTTGAGTTGTTTGGCGAAGAGCTGGTAAGTCAAACTGTGAACAGCCGCAGAAGAGATAGCCATGATTAACACGTGCGTCGTTCAGCGTCGATCTACAGAACATCACACTCTACATCTGGTTCTACGCGATCTATCTGAGCCCCAGCCCCAGCCCGCGCCAACCCCTCAGGCTCCAGTCTCTACCAGCCAACATGCAAGCTCCCGTTCCCAAACTCCGGGACAGCAGCACCCTCAGCAGGTCCCCCACCAGCCTCACGGCCAGCCCTTTATCAGAACGGGACATCCTAACATCGCCTTCGGCTTCGCCCAACCGCCCAACCAAAACGGCACTCAGCTTCCACCGGGCTGGTCGACACAGCAGCTCTTCCAGAATCAACTTCAAACGATGGCACGTCTAGGGGTTGCGAATCCAA
This sequence comes from Xylaria venustula, assembly GCA_022578775.1. NCBI lineage: Eukaryota > Fungi > Ascomycota > Sordariomycetes > Xylariales > Xylariaceae > Xylaria > Xylaria venustula. Next base: position 596,142 of record MU389340.1, on the reverse strand, counting down.
ATCAGGCTACGGGGCCGAATCCCGCAGTTCACCATGGCATGCACACTCGGGGGGTTCCAGGTTCTACGACACCGGGGAGAACAGGGTCACCACTTCAGCCTGAGACTACCCGTACTGTCATCCGAGAAGGTATTGGCCCGGATGGACAGCGGTGGCGATTCACCGTCAATGAGTCGATTGTCACCACATCACCAAGACCCGGGGGGACTGGTTCTCCCTTTTCCTCGACCGAAGCACCTACCCCTCCCACATCACAGCCCAGATTAGTACCTGGCCTAGTCACAGTGGGAGGCCATGACGGTCAAAATCCTTTCCGTACTGCAGATGCAGGGCCTGGGTTACGAGCTATGGCAGACGCTATGGCAGACGCTATGCGACGGAATACTAGCAGCTCTTCGCTACCCAACTTGGCGCACCACCAGGGCCAGCAACCCATCACCCCCGGAGTGACTACACCCCTTATTCCTTCGCGTACTGGAAGTGCAGCCGGTACCCCCGACCCTCTACGAGCAACTGGAGCGTTTCCAGCTTCTGCTGCCAGCATTCATCCAACTCAAGCGTCGTCATCTATGCCGGAAGTGTTCATTCTCTCGTCACCGAGTGGTCCTCGTGCAATTCTATTGAATGGTAGCTCAGGGACATATTATAGTCCTCAACTCCGCAGTTATCAGCCTACGGGTCTTCCTCTTCCCCTTATAACACCCAGGAATGCCGTAGGAAGCGGCCAGCATGGTCGCCACGTCGCTTTACCACAAATTGTTCCTCGGTCTCCTTTCGGCGGTGGGAATCCAGTAATTCCTCAAGCCAACGCTCCACCGCTCGGTCAGCAACCTCAAATACAACCTCAGCATGAATTACAGGTCCCAGGCCGAATGCATGCCCAATTTGGTCATGGAATGGATAACCCCCAAGTTCAAGCCATTCGACTAGCCCAAGTATGGCCACATGTATGGATGATTATTCGCCTAGCCTTGTTTGTTTGGTGGTTTACCTCGCCGACATCCAGTTGGTCTCGATGGTTCACAGTGGTTTCGATTGCCATCACCTTGTTCATCGTAAATACAGGAGCTCTAAATCCTCTAGCTGAGCAAATATGGGTACCCTTACGCCGTCACTTAGAAAACCTAATACCACTCGCGGCAGATGCGCAAGGCCGACAGCAACAACGACCGGTTGCTGAAAACGATCGGGACGGCGATGCAAATATAGCAAACCCCGCCAGGCCAAGAGACCCAGACCCACTCGATGCGGCAGCCAGATTAGTGCAACAGCGCCGTGAGGATAACGCCAATTGGCTGTTAAATCAAGCGAGACGACTGGAACGGGCAGGCATTCTCTTCATCGCCAGCCTCGCCCCCGGCTTAGCTGAAAGGCACATTGCCCAGGTAGAGGAAGAAGCTCGGGCCGAAAGGCAACGGCAACAGGAAGCTCAAGCGGCTGCGACAGCTGCAGCCCAAACAGGATCAGAAGATGCCAATAATAATCCTGCCACTGCTAGTCCAGAGGCTCGTGCATCTTCTTCAGAGGGCGAAGCTCAAGATAATGAACCAAGACCCTCTGCCGGTGCGACTGGGCAAAATACAAATACCCCTGCTGAAAACACCATGTGAAGAAATAAAGGCCCTCGGATGCCTCTAGGGAACGTAACGCCACAATGAGAGATATGATGCTTACAATAGTGCTTCAAAAGCGAGGTGTCCGGCTCATCGAGGCAAATGACGATAAAAGACAGTACGGTGGAAGTCATGTGTAAGCTCTGGTGATAGATTTCTTTGGCCCGCCTTGGAATGAGGACATTGGGGCCTGCTCTGCTTATGAGTGAAATAGCTGCTGTAAGCGGGTAATTTGTTATGTACATACTCTTGTAAGCTCTGAAGCGTAATACAATTTTCTGAATGAGAATTTCATGACAACAACTGAGGTTATAATACTTCAAAACATCGTACATACGGGAATGTAGATCGGAGCGAATTATGATGAAACCGTGAGAAATCGCTTGTAAGCTGACAATCATATGCAGAGAATGATAGACAGTATGTACATTTCGTTGTCTCTCTTTAGAGTAGCTCAGGCAAGAAATAGGTAGGTAGTCCCATAATTCAAAGACATGTCATCATAGCCATGCTTTGAACAGGAGAGAGGAGAGTCCATTTTGTATCACTCATAAGGTGTCGTCCGTGCGTGCGTGCGTGTAGGTAGGTTAGTTAAGGCAGCTCAAAATGTCAAAACAGTGTGCTCTCTTTCGCTGTACTTTATTATTAGATAAACAAAATGCCGTCCTGATTTCAAATGTGATTATATTTCTTACAAGTTATATACACTCATCTGCAATTCTTGATTTTATAAAAAAAGAGGGCCTTGCAGAGAAAACCCATTCTAGGGGTGAAGTATCAAACAGGTTAAAAATAAAATCTAAGTTTAAACCATACTGTTTGGCGTTACCAGGAATCGAACCTGGGTCTATTCGGAACATTGAGGTTATTGGCCACAACGAATCGTACTAACCACTATACTATAACACCTTAACCGCCTGAAATCACATCGCTGGGTTTTTGCGCTGTTATTAGATTATATATTCTAGCCCCCTCTATGCAAAAAGTCATGCCCCACTCTGTGTCGGTTATTTATCTCAAATGAATTTACATATAAACCCAAGGTAAGAGGCTTTGCAAACGATATGCTGCTACATGCATTGTATTTCCAGTAGTACATAGGTATGGTTAAAAGATCCTGTATTCTTTGTTATTCAATTAAATTAGCAACATCCCGGTCTTGTTTGGTTGCGGGTGTCTGCTCCCACTTATATCCCGTGGTACGGAGATCCCATGTGTCCCCTTGTGATATATGTACATCCTAAAGAATATGATCGGCCATAAACAATGGAGGATCCAAGAGCTTTAATGACTTTGTCTTTTTATATTTCTTGGAACATTTGCCGAGCCCGATACCCAGTTTGTCTCGGTAGTCAATCTACATTTACACTACCGGCCCCAATGACGCCAGCAGGGTATGCTTTGTTAAGCTATGCGGCGAAGTGAGAGCACGTAAGTTTCGAGATAGCGTAAACCTGTGCTGCAAATTTCAATGTCTTTAGATATTGATTGTACACTTATCTTTGCTGGCTATTTAAGGCGAGGTTCAAAAGTCCAATCCTGGCGGAATGCGATGTTGCAGTTGTTATGGGATATGTGTAGTGTACTTACTTACATATGACTGCAACGCGGGTCGCGCCGTACTGATGGAAGTCAGGGAATGGCGGGATCTGCCCTGCAAAAAGTATCATGCATAAACAGAGAGTTTTTTCATGCTGGTACTTCATAACATACCACCGTCAATAGATGCTAGAGCTGATTTCTCGCTTACTCGTCTCAGTCATAATCGAGAGAACTATTCTATGCCATACGCGGCCGTGTTAGAAGACATGATGTACCTACAATGAGAAGCATTTCCATGTACGCAATACCCAAAGATAGACTGCCTGTTAATCATTACACTGATTTTTTTTTTTTTTACTACTTTTGTCACAAAACGAGTGTATCAATTCCAGCGGCCGGCTTTTGAGCTTCGGTTACCATTATCATGCTCTTCCATCGCAAAGTACCTACATGCCAAGAAGAGAGAAAATGGGCTGAGTTAAAGGTCTGTGCCTCCAGACCATACTCAGGCATGGAGCTTAGTGGAATACGTAGTCGATAGGTCTGTAAGCCCTGTGAGAGGGACTTGTTTATCGTCATCTTGCCGTATCCAGATAGTATACAAGAAGGAATCTGCCTTGCGGTTTCAACTCTGCCCTCCAAGGGAATACGTAGGCCGAGGCGCTCGGATTCGCCGTTGCCGTACTACGTCCAGCTACCCGGATCCCAGGCAATGCCCTATTATGCTTGGCATTTCAGGCCCAGTTTCGACCTCTGGTGTAGCAGTACGTAAGCATCGTCCTGGTGGGAAATAGGAAAAGAGATTTTTCCTGAGTGCTAAGTCATGAACAAAAAAACGTTGATATTTCAATAGTTTTGTCCATTGTTTATCATTTACTCCAGTACTCAGTATATTGTATGAGAGATGAGCCGATCTGGTCATGCCTACAGTCAGGGATAGCCTTACTTGCGTACGCATATACGTACTTACTTCAGTGCTAAAATCTTAATGGCCAGGATTCTTAGGCAAGCTAAGCTGTTCTAGATTTTGTCGAGTTGTCTTTTCAAACATCTCTATGTTGGGTAGTGGAGTATTACAGGCGACAAGATACGGGGAGTGTCCACAGCCTCCACTGTACTTATAGGCGGTGGGTACCTATCTCTCCACATAGGTATTGCCCCTACGACATCAAAAAACGAGTACCCGGAAAAGTACCTAGCCTTGCATTTTGGGGGCAGTGGGTACACACATGTCATTGCTCACCTACATGTGTTATGTATGTACATGTAGGCCTACTTGCGTGCCGTGTGGATTACAGCCGTAGCGTAGCGTAGCTTGCTGCCTGTAGGGCACTTAGTAGCGCTCCCATGTATCACCAAGAGAAACGCTGATCGTTGATTTGGAAACAAGCATCTAACCACTGAGACAAGCCGCCAACATCATCTCATTTATCTAAGCCAAGTCTCGCATCTCAACTCAAAAGTATTCTTGAGGCAATAAGATTCTTCTAGCCCGAACTTGAACCACACAACCTGTCTCTATCTTTCTTCTCTATTTCCTCACGACATTAACAACGGGCAATTCGCTTGAGGTCACAGCTATTATTAGAAGAAGTGAGGCCGCCCGCCCACGTGCTAGCTCACCCAAGTCCTACATATCTATTTCCGCGACTCGTACCTGGATTTGGCCCCCCCACTCGTTCAAGCCAGATAGCGAGGTAGGTAGTGTACGAAAGTGCCAAAGTGCTATATCAGTAGGTACGTACTTGGACGTACCTCTGTGCCGTTGGCGATAGTTGCACGTGTGGTGAGCTGGGTCCTTACGAGCGGCAAGACGGCATCGCATCGCTGGAGTACAACCTATACGCATACCTAGTATCCGAACCCCCGGATCCAGGTGCGAGACTCAGGCGAGGAGGAATTGGCGCGCCAGAGACGAAAAGAGAGAAGAGGGAAGCTGAGGATCCCTCTGGCCGGCACCGTCACCCGTTCCTTCGTCCCCCGTGTGCATCCTTCTTGCGTCCCTGTGCATGCACGGACATGAGTAGCGACGGCAGTGTCGTCATCGACACGGTGGGATCGCTGCTCGCCATCATCGCAAACTCGATCCAGGATGCTTTGCGCGTCCTCATGTTCGCCGACAAACGGGCGTGGGGGCCGCCCGAGTTCGAGCAGCTGCGTCTCCTGGAGGACGTGCTCGACGAGGCGAAACGGGATTTCCAGGAGCTTCCTGCGCTCGTCAATGGGCGCTTCTACTACGAGAATGACCGCAAGGGTATGTGCATCACTCGTTTACTTTTCAAGGGGGAATTGCGTGCGTGTGTGCGTGTACCTCACCCGGCGCATTGGGTTAGGCACTCACTTGGTAGATGGATAACGCTTTGTGAGCAAGATCACGATGAAGCGCCAAAGCAAGTCAAGCGACTCTCCATCAGTATCAAGATTTATTTTGTGACACCTCCGTCTCAATTATCTCAAATAGTGTTTTCATAACTAGACGAGATCTCGCCCATCCCCTACCCTCAAACTGACCACATATCACAGCCGACAGTCTCGACGAATTACGTGAATTATGCTCTCGCTTTCAAGAGCACTCACAGAACTTGAAGTATTGGGTACGGGCGGGTGGGCCTATAGAACCCGAATGGCCAGCCGAAACACGGTGGCTCAGGCGGGAATTACACCGCGCACAATGCCGGGCAGTGCGGCGCATTCATGATGACCTTGATGAATCTTCCTCGCGGCCACGGTGCCTAGGTGCCTTGATCGTGTGGCGGAGCCAGCAGCGACAAGAATTTCATAAATCTCACTCTCCATCTCACTCCTCTCAATCACAGCATCAAAGGCAACGACCCTTACACAGGGAGAACCCAATAATACCAAGGATATCAACAACGCAATCAAATTCAACATCCAATGACGAGATCGTCGCTTGTAATTCAACGGGAACATTTCAGCGGATAGGGCCCGGGAATCAAGACATCGCTTTCGTCTGTGACTTCTGTGACGGATTCCTCGTATGGGAAGACTTACGCTCCATGCCGAGCACACGGCAGCGTCCTGCGACGTCACAATCAAATATCGTCGAGAACTGGGCGGCGACGGCATTCAGCCATCCGCGCTCACAAGCTCATCCCAGCAAATACCCTTCCACCTCGTGGCCGGACTCAGACGTCGAGCTCGAGGACAAAATCAGCAATCCGAATTTCGGATCAACAAGAGCAAGGGAGCTAAGGCCGGAGGCAGACACGGAGTTGAAGGGAGAGGAGAAGACCATCATCTTCCCACCCGTCGCCATCGCGAACCACCTCCCGCCCGATCTCGGCGAGTGGCAGGCCTCCCTGCTTTGCCCCCTTTGCGACGAGTACTATTACGAGGAGCAGGGTGCCGACGACATGGACCGCGTGCGGTATACACAGGACGAGCGCGGATTCGAGAGCGTCGCCTCACTGCAGGAGCACTTCGAGTGGACCCACGCCAACCTTCTCGGTAACGTCGCGCCCACGTCTTCGAGCTGTGGGATCATGTAGGCACTTGATCGCCTACTCGCGAAACGCGGTATGGGAATGCGGCCTGTACCATGACATGATTACGAATTTTTACGACGTTGGTTCCCTCTTGTTACCAACAGCATAGAATGAGAGAGAAAGTGAGCCGTTTGGATTCCCTGGGCAGGCTTAATTGAACCTTGTATATATATATATATATATAATTCCAGCCTGAATGGTGGGAGGAGATAGCAAGGCGTTTTTGGGTGGCCAAGATGCCTAAAATCTCGTGAATGTATTTGAATACCTTATGTCCACATAGATGATTATTTTGTGAGATGAGGAGCAGAGAGTGGAACTTTGGAATACCATGAACCCCATTGAGTTTATATTTGCTAGCAGCTTGCGCTTGTTTGCTTATGAACAACTTCATGTCCAGCATATATATATGTTGGAGATCGTTCGCTCGGTAATTAGCGATATTACAAGATCAGACATCTCCGTTTCGCTCTTTATTCATACCGTTACGAACAAACATGGTAGATAGATTAAGAGCCGCCAATGTGCCCGTCTACCAGTGATTCCAACCCTCCTAATCCCAATCTAGAAAAACCTGAACCAAACAAACAACAAAACAATCAGGCCAAACACGCCTATGGGCGCATACTGTTTCAGGAGCAAATCCCAATTGATCTTGACGGCCGCCTTGCGGTACTTCTTGCTGTCATCCCTTAACCTCGAGCTCATCTCGCCCATGCGCTCCAAGCTGTCTCCTCTGTACAGCAGGTCCTCGATGTTCTTGGTCATGACCTTGGTCACGTCACGGAGTTCGTCATTGAGCTTGTCGAGGTTCTGGGTGGCGCGCGTGTCGGCATAGGTCGCCTTGGTGCGACTGATGAAGGTGTCGAATTCCATGAAGGCGTATGGCCGCAGCCCGGGGCTATGAAGCTGTTGTTGCGAGTACGAGTTGGAGAATTCGGCCGACAGGTCCGAAAGGTAGGTGAAGGCGAGCTTGCGCGGGTATGAGCGGTCGCATATGCAGAGGAATACGATTTCGTTTGCGATGAGGTAACTATTCAAGAGATTGCTCGTATCAGCACGCTCCTAGACTGGACTAGACAATAGACAACAAAGATCAAAGGGCTGGAGCGAGTCTAGTGTTCTTGGTCATGGGGGCCCGTACTGTAATGCGTAGTTGCCGCTTTCAATGCTGGCTTGCGGCTCCGAATTGCGGTTTAACCTCCGCAAGATCAGCTTGATCTGGGACTTGACTTCGGCCAGGGAGGACTCGCTCTGCTCATCGTCGACGGATGCGCATAGCATCAGGCCTGGCGCAGGGTGTTAGCTCAGCTGCACGCATCTCGGCTTATCGCACAAGCGCAAGAGAAGAAGGTGACACACCATCGCTCACCCGGACTATCTGTGTTGATCTTATCATTTTTGTGTATGGCTTCTATGATATCAAACTCGTTTAGAGGACAGCGGTCGCGACTGTCCCGTCTCGTCGAAGACAGGACCAAGTGTTGAGTGTTGAATGAAGGACAAAGAAGCGTAGCGATGTACGTGTCTTCAAACGCTGATCTGGCCACGGTAGGCTCTTGGGGTGGTCGACTGGTTGGGGATGACGCTGCGGCCTGTGACGTAGCTGAGCTCCGTCGATATGAATGACCCTGGCTAGCTATGCTGCCTCGAAGTTCCTCTGCATCGAATTATGTAGCCTAGATTGTTGAAAAGAAAGATGCGGCGTGGCTGGCGGGTTGTAGTTTAGAAGCTATAGCTCTTTGGTTAAGGAGGTGGAGAGGACGGATGAGGTCCCCTGGTCTCCGTTGACTTAAATACTTAAAGAAATTCAAAGTTGATGAGAATTGGTAGAGCTGTCCAAAACTCCTACCCACCCTACCGTAGCACAAGAGGTGGTAGGTACATATTTCAATGTACAAGGTAGGTATGCACTAGCTACAAGTAGTACAGATATCCACACTAGCAAGGTCCCTCCATTAAAAGAGACCCAAGCACTAACGGAAGTCTGCTGTTTGGAAAGCTCATTTAAAACACCCCAATTCAAAATGGTAGAAAAGCAAGATGTTGTACAAATCAGAAGATATCCCCCGTCTACAGTCGTTGTCTAAAAAGTCATGGTTGTTTCTTGTTGCATCCATTGTACAGGTTGTACTATGGGATAACAGATATAGTAGATGTACATCTGTTTGTGCTATGGGTTATATAACAGGTATATAACAGGGGTATGTCATTAGCTACTTTTCCCTATTGGGTAATTCAAGTTGCCCTTTTAGGCGTCATCGCAGCTCTCTTCAATCAATCGACGTCTTTTACCTACATAGTACATACCTAATCTATCTATTATTCTGAATGTCGTACATTGTAACACCTACACGCTTTGTTTAGGACTGATCGAGCTCTAGCTGACTCTGGGTACCTACCTAAAACTTGAATCGACTTACATGTGAGGTCCTTCCAAACCTTGTGTGGCTGGGTCTACGAAGATGCCTCCTCAGCCTCCTCACCTTTCCAGTTTATCTACCCAACATACATCTTCACTGTCCGTGATCCGTTACGGCTACAAATACTTTGTATCGTGCCTTGGTAGTCAACATATCTTGCCCTCATCAACAAACATATACTGCTACCTCGCACGTCAATATGCCGCCTCGCAGGACATCGTCCAGGATTACGTCGACAAGCAAAAATGAAGCCAAAGGTTATATAACGCCAAGTAGCACACCAAAGCGAAAGATGAGGAAGATAAATCAGAATCGTGACAAGAGCGCTCCTCCTCCTATCGCCGAGGGTTCTCTTGGTGAGCTTGATGCCGAATTCAGCGCTCGCCAAGCCGAACAGACAGGGCCCAGCCAGGACGCAGTGCTGGATGAGATTATCGTATCCAGGACGCCAAAAGATGCAAACAACAAAGCCACTAACTCAAGAAGCGAATCCCCTATAGGAAACAACAATGAAGAGGAGACGCCCAGGGTGCTGAGGCGATCACGTAGGGCCTCCTCCATCTCTCAGCGGCCGAGCCCCGCGGCGTCATCATCAAACGGAAGTGCCACAAAGAAGAAGCAGGAACTCGGAGTTGACAATTCTGGTAATGATGACGGCGGCTCGGGCGCTTCACCACAACCGCCACCAACTTCTAGAAAGAGAAGAGCCGATCCTGTTCCAAACCCACGTGTGACTTTCCGTAAAAGCCGCTCCAAATGGGACAACCCTGACGAGATGCTCACAAATCCTAACTCGCCTTTAGCCAGGGCAAAATTAAGAGTTAGTCATTTCATTTCACTCGTTGCGCATTCTATCGGGTCTAGGAGAAATCCGTGTGTGCTGATCTCATGTAGGAGCTCTTATGCAGCCCAATGGCATGGGATATCCTATCGCCTGAAGAGAGAGAACAAGTTCTTTCTAAGTTCCCGGATGACACGATGATTCTAGACCCTGGCACATCAGATGCGCGCCCTGACATCGCAGCATTATTGAATAGCAATAATTTTCGAAACGATGTGATACGATACCAGGAAGGACTGGGTAAAGGATACCATGACCCCGAGTGGATTCAACAAGCCCAAGCTGCGCATAGATCGCGCGAGGCAGGCGTCTACGACGACTTCATGGCTGCTGATTTTCAAGAGAAATGGGACATGCCGATGCTCCAAAAACTACAGTCTGGATCGGAGACGAGTGGAAGCTATAGTCGCCAGGCTGACACTGCTTCAGAAGAGCAGGAAAATAGTCCACCCATCGAGTCGAAGGCGATCGTTCCGTCCGACGAAGCGGGGACCAATCATCAGGGAGTAAGTGACGCGTACAAGGACCTGTCGCCAGGTTTTCCACGCACAATGTCTGTCGAAAACGGCGTAACGAATCAAATTGACAATATAGATGGCACAAATGACAACAAAGTCATGTCTACGCATAATCCGTTGCCGGCTGAGGAGGTACGAGACCAGCCATCTGAAGACAGTCGTAAACAAGACACGTCCATTCCAGCTTCTGCTGGAACCACATCAGTTTCTAAGGACTTGGGCAGCCAACAACCCAAATGGCCAATTATCGACGCTGAAAATTCGGGCGTGCCACCATTTAATTTAATGGAAGAAGCTGAGCACCAAGGCGCAAAAACTCAACTCAAGATTGACGAGACTCAGCACCCGGATGCGAATAATACCGCAAACTCTATTGTTGAGAATGCTCAAGCTAGTATCAACTAATCCAGTCTAGATCATAGAACATCCTGGAAGTGAGGCACATAACTTCAAGATGATGAGAATGCGCAGTAGCAGTCATTGCAAAGTAGAAAACACACCAAGGAGCAGATTCACAATAACCGCTGTTATGTACGACCTAGGCTGCCGCCAAACCCGGACGAACCCTCCAACCAGATGGCTGAACTACGCAAGATGACATGGAAAGAAGAGGAGAAAGAGAAACTGGGCAGAAATCTAGCTTGAATGGCCGGAAAGGACGGAATGGGACCCGTCTATGACGACGACTGACCGGGGCAGGGCAGAAATTCGAATCACTCTGTATAACCTTCGACTACGTGAAGGTACTTGGCTTATCTTCGAGATAGGCGGAACGCGATGACCTACTGCGACGGGCAACGCGACTGGGCTTAGATATGAGTCAAGATAAAGACGCGCCAAGACGCGATGGGACAAGACGAGATGATAATAATTAGAGATACCCCTGAACTTCAAGGCATGCTTAATGACATGCTTTAGTTGAGGTTCCTACCAGGTTTTCGTTATCCATTATCATCGCCACACCAGTAATACAAAAAGTGAAGAGTAAGTATTAGTGTCCGTATCGACGCGATGCACGCCAATCACTGAAAATAAGAAGGGTAGCATAGAGATAGAATTTGCACAACTACAGGACGTAAGTGAGATGGTGCTTCTCAACACGGTTTCTTCGCCTTGCCTGACTCATGGCTCGTATCATTTGATTAATCTCTATCCATTAACATGACATATTTTCTATCTCTCGACGTCCCGGTATATGTTTACTTACAACTCAACCCACATTTTTTATTTCGCTATACATATATGATTGCGTGCATCTCTTATTCCTCGGGTCTATCGCGTACAGATACAACACAAGGCCGTCTAGAATGCCAAATACGTCTCTCCTTGGCGCCAAGCACAGCATCCATCATCGTCTGGGTATCGGCTCTTTCCCTCTGCTTGATTATATCTTGCTGCTCCCCGTCTTGGGTCTGGTTTGATCCGCTTTTATCACTATCTGCGGGCGCCTTCCATAGTTGCGTTTCCTCGACGGAGGCCGAGATTTCGAAGTCCCCACGGCAGAGCGCCGTAGCACCGATTCGCAGCTCCGTGCTTGACTTTGCGTCTAGCAGAGGGAGGGTCTGCTGCAAAGTGCCATTCCACGCGAATTTGCGAGTGAAGTCGAGCGCAACGATGACGGGCCTATTGCAGAGCGACGGCATGACGCGGACGGTGGGGTACATGGGCTTATCCATGCGGTTCGTGATTTGTACATTAATCTGCACAAACTCGTCCACAAGGATATTATTGCCGGAGCTGAGAGACTGCTGCGGCTGGCTCTCGACTGAGATGTCAATGCCGACTTCATCGACTTTGATAGCCTCAATCATGCGTGGCGTCAGGCGTATGCTACGCAGCTGAATGGTGCCTTCTCGAGCAGGCCCGGATAATGTCTTCCAAGTACCAGAGATGTTTTCGAGCATCTTCTCTCGATACCAGAAGGCCTCGCGATTTCCGCGCTCGATCTCTGGTGTAATTTTGCTACTGCTGACGACAAATTGCCGCTGCCGGGCGGGATTGAGAGCCGGTATAGAGGCGTGGGGATCCTCTATATATATCATTGGGACTGGTACAACAACCCGATTGGTATTACCGGGCAAAATATGTTCCTCTATGGTGATACTTTTACCAGCTTGAAGACATACTTGCATGTCGCTCGGCCACGCATTGCGGAGATCCATAACTAGCAGACAGTGGTTATCGGGTACCGTAGATTCCTCCGTCTCGCCTGATCCTATGCGATCCCAGATTGGTTTCGGCACGTTCGTTGCGACGGAGAGGATATCCACCCTTGACAGTTCGACACTAGCATTTACCGTCACTGTGAGATCTAGACAGACCTGGCGCGTGAAGAATCGATCCTTTATCTCCGACTGAGGCATCCCAAGGTGAGCATAGTCAAATTGTATCGTCCCATTGGTAAGCCCCGGCTTACCAAGAATTTCGAATTCAAATGTTGCCGTCGATCCTGGTGCAATATAACGCTTGGAGTCATCGACTTTACGCAGCCGCAAAGCCTGCTTTTTGGCAAGAAGCCATTCGTATTCATGCAATTCAGCAGGAGTCGCATCTCGATTCGTCAATGCAGTTTGGAGAGAACCCTGCGTGGAATCTTGGAACGAGAATAGAAGAAGGTCTACTGGCGTAGTAGAGATATTATGTAAAGTGACTGAGAAGGTACGATGCTCCCCCTCGAGAATCATGACAGACGATTGCGGAAGGGAGGTTGACTTGACGAGAACGATCGGTTGGGCCTCTATTACGCTTAATTGAATGCTGTCGGGGTTGAGCGGTTGTCCTGGAGCAGGCAGAGTTTGGTTTTGTTTGAGTGCACCTAAGCCGATGCCTTTCACCTTCAACTGTTGATCAGGAGTCCAAGGTTGTGAAAAGATGGAGAACCTCCTTTCTCGGCATCCTAATACTCGTATTATCGCGCCGGTAATTTTCAAGGACCCAGCACTCCGTGGGGTCCCTTGTATCTTAAGTATTTGTGTGCGGTAGGGGCCTATGATTGTTGAGATGATGTCAGAATCGAAATCAGCACCCTCGCTGTATAACTTGATACTATCGATTTCAAGATCAATCTCGAATGGGTTTTGTATGACAATTCTGAAGGTCGCCGCCTCGTCGGCAACAAGGGTTTGTGTAGCCGCCGACTTGTCTGCCGTTCTGAGAAAGGGGTTATAGATGAATGGATTGACATCCTGTGAGGTGCGAGCTGTCGTTACGCCTGGAAGAACATTTTTGGAGTGTGGAATCGGTGGCCTTGTAACCGGTAAGGGGTCGAGGGTGATGCCGCGTACTAAAAACTCGTCCCAATACTCGGCCGATAAGTGTGCCAATCCCATTCTCTGTGACAAGCTCGAAGTCTTCGATATGTTCGTAGCTAGCCGAATTTGTTCGTCCCGCGAAATCATTGGAGCTGCATTTTCCCGACGAGGACCTGGTGCAACTCCGCTGCCGGCTGTGCGGAGTAAATCGCTGGAAAATTTAAGGACGCCATTGAAATCAGGAAGGGCCTCTGAGAAGTTAATGCATGCTCGAAGAATATTGATCTTGACGTTGGGAAATCCAAAATGCCTTGTGCTTGATTGTTTGTTAATTCTCGAGATAACATTTTCATCCAGATCGCTAGTTGAAGACGGGGCTTCAGTCACACCCTTAGTGTCCTCAAAGCCGACGACACCATATGTCTTACAGACCAGCCCAAGAAATGCATCAATGCCCTGCTCTATGTCACCCTCGTTAAGATCGAGGGCGCCAGCTGCTTTGCCATGTCCCTTCATAGCATCCAAAGCAACCAGACCAGCAGCTGGGTGGATACCTACCTCGGCAGCTCCTCTTGTTCTTGCTTCGACTAACCCTCCAATTAGTACTGATATTAGTTCGCGTATCACTAACGCCTTTTTTCTGTGATAGCCGATAATGCCTAAGATAGAAGCGATGCCACTGAGAATTATCGAGCGATCCATAGTTGTGAGTAATTCGGGTGCTGATGAAGGGAAAGCTTTGAACAAAAAGTTGTTTATATATCCTCTAGATGGTATGATGGTGAGGCGAGGGGAGGTGTCAAGTATTTTCTCCGGGTATTTGCCAAATATCATAATCTTGAGAGAGTCCTGACCAAGTTTGCCATCGGATAGATGAAGTGCGGTGAGGATGTTACAAAATCGGATGATAGTCTCTGATAGAGGGAATGGTGGGAGCTGCTCCCCTGAAATCCTTGAAAACAGCCCTATGATTCGCTCTAATAGGTCTGGGAGGATGATCTGCAAGTTCCGAATGTGCTTTGGCTGAGCTGGATCTGTCTCTTCAGCGTCTTGAGCCTTGGACAAGCTGCTTGATGACTTCTCGTTGGGTGGGAGGCATACTGTGGGCACTTGAAACTCATATCCCGCCCAAGCGAGCATGAGGAGACTAACCAAGATGAGCTCGAGCGCCTTACCATGCCACAGGTGATCATTGATCGACTTTGCAACAGTCGCGCCATCGATGAGCTCCTTCAAAGCATCAGTCCAGCGACCAGCCTGAAGATACAAAGACCCTACTATGATAGTAGCTCGTCCTTTGCCCTTGTTCCTCCACTTTTCGTTCAGCCCCCCCGGGCCGAAGCCTTGTATAGCAACCTTGTCCTGATTCGCCAACTTGCTATTATCATCGGCACGATCTGAGCGCAGACCATTCTTCTGCTCTGGGCTCGAGACTCCCAGACTAGTCCCATTCGCCGAGATATCATCGAAGGTAGTCGGTGGATTGGATAGCCCACTTCGGACTGGCGTGGATGGTCTCGCTGAAGGGGTTGAGCTACTGGAACTTAAAGGAAGCGATTTGGGAGGAGGCATTGACATGCGGGCCTGGCTCCTATCTGCAGTCCCGCCTGAGGATGATGACCGTGTCATTGTTGAGACAGCAAACTGAGAGTTCCTCCTTGCATTCGGGTTAGCATCATCCGAAGTCCAGGATGCAGCGTTCTGGAGACCCGGCCGACTGGGGACCTGACCAGGAGAGTCGATTGAGGTCATGGCTTCGAATGATTTGGCAAGCGTGTTCATCTCTGCCAGAAGGAGAGAGGATATGTCGCACATGACTGTCTTCATCGTCGTTCTCTTGGAGTGCTCGAGCGGGGGGATGGCATTTATGCCTTCTGGAAGCGGTATCGTGTTCTCGTTGGGCGGGTTGTGGTCGAAAATGAGCACGTGGTGCGTAAGAACCTTGGGGTACATGTCCCTCAAATCTTCCAGCTCCTGATACAGCGTGCGGATGTTCCTCTCGGCCATAGTGGGCGCATAGCCATTGGCAGACTGCCTCTTGCTGAAGGCGACATTCTCGAGCTCCTGCCCATCGGCGATCGCGATGACGGCCAGCGGCTCTCGAAACAGATCGAAGGGGGACAGGGCAAGGTGGGAAGGCGGCGGGACGTATGTCACGAGGTCGTAGAAAATAGCTCCATCGGGGAAGGCCAGAGGTGAAAACATGTCTATCCACCCCATCATCAGCGGTTATTCTAAGCGGTGAACAGACACAGGTGCTCACTTCGGTTCGGGCGCCCATCGGCACTGATGTCGCGGAGCTGGACGACATGTTCTTGGCTGAGCCGCTGCACAAACGACTGGAAGCGCTCGCGCCTGATCTGGCCGATGGGCAGCACCAAGGCTCGCACCCTCGCTGGGGCGATGGGCAGCAACGAGTCCAGACTCATCCTAGCATTGGTCCCCGGGTCGGACTACATAGCACGACACTCGGCATGCCTGCTGCGACGACGGTGAAGCCAGTGATCGGTCGGTCGCAAGCCGTACAATATTGTCGATAGCTGATATGTGTTTGGCGAGGTGAGTCTTGTACCTATTCGCAGTTTCTCGGAGATCGCGTAGCTTATATCGTGCGCTTGCGTTGGGTGTACAGTTCTCTCGCGTAGGCTGCGATAGGAGGTGTCAATGAGCATACTTGAAGCGTACATCAACGTGTTGCGGTCGGCCCAAGTGTACTTAGGTACATCTATCCTTGCTTTAGCGTCTAAAGCTCCCCCTGAGTTCTGCCTGGATCTTGACCTTGTGGCGCTGCTACCCAATCAAAAGATCGTTCAAGCTTGCCTAGGCAGGCGCATTAGCGCATATCCCTGTGCATACATGCACCTTAGTACTGACCTAGGTATCTCTAAATATCACTCGAGTCACTGTCGAGCCATCAGTAAAAAACATTGCAAAACTTACAATATAGGAATATAAGTACTTACCCAGACAGTATAACAAAGAAGAGATGGAGCTGAGATCTATTTAGATGAGATAAAAAGGCTCGGCAATGAGAGACGCTAATCGTCCGGTATTATATACCGGTATATACGTTTTCCTTCTCAAGAAACTCATACATACAAAGTTAAATTAAGACAAATTATCTATCAAATACAATATTTCTTCATTAACCTTTCTCCATAACAACAACGTAGCCATTAAGGTGCCATCGGAGTTCGTATCGTCCCGGAGTCGTCTTCTACAGCCTTGTCTTTACCCTCTCTAGCTTCATTCTTTAATTCGCTCTCAAATATGTCAACAGAAACGCTTGCCTCGACGAAATCTTCCAGTTCTTCCGTCACAGTCTTCAGCTTCTCTTTGACCGCTTCGGCGCCCTCGAACCCGACGATATGTCGGGCTGGCGGGTTTTCGTGCCCACCGATTGCCGTCAGTGCATGCACCGTTTCAGCTACCAGGCGGTCGGTAGAAGCACTCGGCAGTTTTGGGTATCTGTACAGGATGTCTGTATCCGACTGCTCAATGGTCGTCTCCGGATTCAAGTTCAGCATGTTGGTCAGCATATCCCGCACGCTCGGCGCCGGGTTGTTCTCGCTGTCGTAGCATGCCAATGAGGGAGAGAAGACGATCTTATTGGTCAACGTCTGGATCTCCTTGTGAGGCTGCACTATGGTGACTTTGATGTTGAAGGGCGCCACCTCATAGGCCAGCGAATCGCAGAATCCCTCGAGAGCCCATGTCGCTGCCGTATACATGGGCATACCAGGAGTCCCGATGTGTCCGCCGATACTGGTGAGAACCATGATGTGGCCGGTATGTTCGGCCCGCAGCATAGGCAGGGCGGCCTTGATGAAGTTCACCTGTGAGAAGAAGATGGTTTCGAATTGGTCGCGTACGAGGTTCTGCGTCGCAAGCGACGTAGATAACTCTTCAACAGTCCCGACGACAACTAATTTGCGGGGAAAGCCATCAGCCTGTGCATGTCGCGAGCCATACGGATTATGGCCTTCTTGCGTCATAGTAGCATACCTTCAGAGGTGCAGCACAGTAATATATCGATGCGGCCAAAAACATGCTTTGCCTCGGCGACGGCGGCGCCGCACTGGCTCATGATGCGGCCATCGCAGCGTATGCTCCTTATACGATCCTTCCAGCCCTCCCTGTCCTTTCGGTTGCTCTTACACTCGTTGACGAGCTCGCGAAAGTCAGCACTGCGATCTTCATGCTCGGTCTCGTGCGGCGGCAGACAAGCGACAACATAGTCGCCATGACTGAGCAATTGCCTAATCAGACGCACAGCCAGGGGCGACAGTGAGGATGTCAGAAACCATGTTCGCGGGGAGTTGTGCGTTGCTACGCTATTCATTAGTCAATGCGGATTATGGACCGGGGGGTTAGTATGGGTGCAGATGCTAGTGCAACGGCACGGGCTTTGTGGTGAAAAATGGAGACGTGGTCGCTGAGGCTGCGGTGTGTTTGCGGTAGGGTAAGTTCGTTCGGAGAGGGGGCGGAGAAAGGGCTGCAGTGCGATGTGCTTTTGGGATAGCGGCAGTGTTGGGGAAACAAAATGACTAGTCATCTCGGCTCGAAAAGAGCTGGCTGGGGGAGGACGCACGGAAGGATGCTGCAGGGACGGCATGCGAATGCCGCGCTGGGCCGGCCGAAGAGGACTCGGCGTGCTTCTTCTCGGACATTTCTCTGCCTTCGCCTTCGGAAGGGGGCAACCTTTGTTGTTCAAAGCGACCGTCAATCTTTTCCGTATAAGTGCAAGGTAGTCTGTCTGTGGGATTCGACGACGAAAGGGACGGGTTCGTTGCAATCTTGCTCTGTACATGGCAGAGGCGCGGAAATGATTAGTTATTTATTAAAGTGAGGATGAACGAGACTGTGCCGCCGCTGTCGATAGATTTGCGATGGATTTGACTTGACGGCCGCCGCGGTCGCATTAAGTGAAGGCGATTAGAATCCCTCCCCGACACAGAGAGCGTATATCATCCCTTGCTATTGCCATGCACACGCATCTGCGTCATACTCGCAAAGCGTAAGACGAGGCGGCTCGTCATGCAGGTTGAAGACAACAGCTGGGTGTAATATTATAGCCTTAAGATGGGTCTCGTCTCCCCAACCATGCCTCTTCTCCGAGGTCGACTAGTCTGTCTATGTACCTAACCTAGGTTACCCGAGTGCCCGGCAGTTGAAGGCTACTTAAAAGCCGTGCCGGGATCTGGTGGCATGTCTTGAAGTGCCCCGGGCTGGTAACGCGAGAGCATCAAGCTCGCTAATTCCTGAGTAAGTTGTGTGCATGATGGCTGCTTGTCCGGAAATAGATATCCGCCTGATAGATCCTCAGCCTCAAGTTGCATGGTGTGCCCGGACGAGGGATCCATTTCAGGCATGGCCATGCGATGTGATGTGATGCGATGCGATGCGATGCGATGCATTGCAAGATCAAAACGCAGCACATGACGGCTCCTCCTGTAGGACTAATACTAAGTATGTAAGTAGTAGGAATATCTAGCGTGACACTTACGTTTTACCATTGGTTTTAAACAGTAGCAAGTCGGGATTAGCGTGGTCGCTGGTGCTCTCGCGTTCGGATCTAATTGTTGTTATAGTCACTGTCAAGAACACTCATCATCAACGTCTCTTCTTTTAAGATTCTGCCAACCATGTTCTTGGACGCTGGGTTGTATCCACCGTCCTTCTCTTCACAAAAGACAGGATTGGAATTTCAAAGAATAGGTATTTGTCAGCCATGTCGAATGAACCATATCTTCTATTCGGTCGGTAGGTTAGAAGACTGGTGGACAGATGTTGCATGTAGGCCACGAAGCCGGAATCCGACCTCAATTGCGTTGCCTGCTCACATCTAGGCTTCGTAAATTGGTACAGGATGTTTATTGTATGCTATCTTATCCATGCCGAGACAAGTACAAGGTATTTTAAAGAATACATTATCTTGCTTTAGATGGCCACAAGCCCCTGGCTCTCAGGCAGGCTCTTCCATTGAGCGCTTGTGGCTGGTTCTTGGATAGCTACCGTACTGTTTTATCTAGGAAGTCATTTGCTCTTTCAACCAGGAAGGAATCTGCGGGACTTTATCCCACCCATCAAGATACGTTTCTTTATCTATACCCTCTCCAGGTGGCTTCGCGTAGATGGCCGACACGTACCACACCGTCTCACCTGCACGGATCGCCCCTTGCAACGTTGGAATCACGGTGCGACTCTCGACGAGATTCGAGTTCGGGTCCGCGTTGACGAGCATGGCCGCCCGATCCCTGCCCTCCCCTTGTGTATCCTTCGCGGACGTCTGGTCCTGGGGCTCCAAGGCTCTGATACCTACAGCACCCTTCGAGACCGCGAACGCGCCCGTGGCCCCGCTAGCCCAGCCCTCTGGCGTGGCGAGGTCGTAGTTTCCAACGATTCGTGGCTGCGTGCCCTCGCATTTCGCGGCATCGTACAGGTCCAGGTAGCGACCGTCGGGTGTGCGCGCATTGCAGATCGCGAACGCGCCATCGGCCGTCTTGAGGGTGCGAGAACCCTCATTCTCGATCCTATGGGCACGGAGGTGCCAGTTTGGCGTCTCGTGCGATGGAGGAATGAGACTGGTGTGGATCGTTACATCGGGAAATGGCTTCCATATTGATACGAGTACGGGTGTACTCTCGGTTGTGGAATCACCAGAGGGTTGATGCTCGATCCCTGCATACTCACATAGCCGGCGTGTCTTCCAGTACTCGCCGCCGTCATCTGAGAGTCCAAGTTGTGATGCCAAGGCATATTGCTCGAGCGTGAAGAGACCGGGGGGTACGGAATATGCGTATGAACTGCTGTACGCGAAAGCACCGTATTTTGCGTGTGTGCCCTTCATTGGGTAGCTGCAGGCTTGACCCGAGGATAGAAGCATACAGTGCCCTCCGAGATAACTAATTCTAGAATTAGAAATGATGCATGTCTATTTGGATTGGCAAAATACTCACCTCATAATGTGGCCAGGGTGCTTCAGCTCTTTGATTATGGGAATCACGTCTCCGTGATACTCTTCCTCAGACATCCAAAAGGGGTGATCAGCTGGAACAGCAAGACAGATGAAAGCTAAGCATGCCCAGTACTAGAAATTTGATTAATTTTTAGCCAGCTTGAATACTCTGACTTGGACTTACCGGACTCCCTGGACTATTATAGTTCTCTGCCGTCTTAATCTTGTTTAGAATGGTAATCTGATACAAGTAGGAGCTAGGGATTTTTACTTACATACATATTTGGGTAAGAGTACCCAATAGTTAGTGTGCCACTTGGACTCCAGATGTCTGGCTGCGTCTGCCACCACCGCAAGTTTCGGAGCACAATACCTTTCACCATGCCCCAAGTCAATGGCTTGGGGAGTTCGACACCAGCGTACGCCAGAGCTCCCCAGAAAGAGACCATAGCGAACCGATAACCCACGCTTCGGCCAAAAGGTAAAGCTCTGCCTATCCAAACAGATTAGATCTGTTTTTGCGTCATGCCATGGGATCAGTGACCTACCTTCCTTGTCATAGTAGTGCACCAAGTCAAGAGCTGCCCTCTGGGCACGTTTCCTGAACTCTTCTGCGCGCTCTGGTTCGTCTTCTCCGGCCAACTTCGCATATAAAAGTTGTAAAAAGTGGATCGCGAAGCTTGAGGAATAGTAGTCCATTTCTACGTGTGACTTGTTAGAACATCCAAGTAGGTTCTTCTCACATCGAGGGCACTTACGATGTATTCCCTCCGGCCCATCGTTAGACCATCCATCTCCCCTATAAAAGGTGTTCAAATGCTCAATATCACTGTCTAACCTCTCTTGAGAGAATTTTC
Source organism: Xylaria venustula (assembly GCA_022578775.1). NCBI lineage: Eukaryota > Fungi > Ascomycota > Sordariomycetes > Xylariales > Xylariaceae > Xylaria > Xylaria venustula. Next base: position 574,633 of record MU389340.1, on the reverse strand, counting down.
CTCCGTTTTTCTTTAGGCCGAGGTTAGCGAAGACTCGAAACCACAGCCAGTTAGTGTTGGGCATGCTATGATCTATCAGTAAGCCTTCAATAGTCAACTAATCAATAGGCTGTGATTTGCCTACTTTTTCTCGTTGATCGAATTGCCTAGCCATAGCTCGACATTTGTCTTCTCCTTTTCATTTAACGACTGCCATATTTCAGGAGCCACAGCGAGCGCATAACCTAGGACCATATGAGCTTCAAGTTTTCTTGTACATCGCACATCAAGGAAGAAACGGCTATACCCAAAGGGCACATTTCAACCATCCTCTGGTCATTATCACGCGGGTATCCCCAAAACTCAGGGCTCTCTGGATCAGTTCCCGACTTGATCCCCTCGATCCACCATTTCGTGCCATGATATTTTCCTCCTCCATCGAGAAGGCAAGCCAAACCCCAGAGTGGCCGACAGATACCTTCAACTTCAGACGCTGTCTGATCGAACCGAACCGCCGTTGCGCCAGGGCACTTGACTCTGGCCTTTAAGGGCGAGAAGAAAGGCTCCAAGGGATCGAGTAACGTCCTCAATAGTTCTTGTACAGATTCACGATCGGTAATCTTCACCTTGGAGAAGGGATGGACCCCATTGTATCCGAGGACAAGTCCAGTCTGGGACACCATGCTGATCAAAATCTCAAGAAAGCGATGTTATGGACTAGGTGTTACTTGTAGGACTCCCAAATGCAAACAGAGAGGGGGAAGGGCTGAAGAAAAAGGAGAGACAAATATATTAGAACGATCAATTAAATTAGCTATGCTAAAATATGCTTCGAAGCAGTGCCTCTACAACCTTCATTCATCCACACACCATGATCGGCGTCATTACGATCCGCTACTTCAACCCAAGTGTCCCGCCCCTCTGCACAGAGAATGAGGGGCACTTTACCAGTGGTGGGGTGTTTACTGGAGAGTTGGCGGCTAATATCATGGGAGTTGAGCCTGCCAATTGTGTACTCGAATGAAGCTCGGGTTGCATTGTAGCGAGGCGGGTCAAAGACAACTTAGAATGATGGGTCCTAAGATGCGTATAAATCACGTAAAACTATAAGTAAGTACCCAACTCGATGCTTTTCCAAATGGACGATGCTCACAAATTTCTACTATGATCATCATTCACTTATAATAGTGCCGTCCTTAGCCCTCTGGCCTAAATATCAATATCTCGCGCCTTTGAGTGCCTATAAGTCCACCTTCAAGCTGCATAAAGAGTTCTTCTATGCAGGAAAGATGCATCGTTCACGAACAGGCTTATCGACAGCGCTCGAACTTTATTCCCTTTACTTTCATGATACATTAGTGGCCGATTTACGTACGCTTCGACAGCGATGGTGATATCGCAATCTTAGAACGCCCTTTTGGACCAGGATCATATACCTGTGATAGTGATGGAGTTGGTAGATTTTCGGTCTGTCAGAACACCTAACAAATTTCTATACTTAAATTACCCTGCAGAGCAGGCCTTTGCGCGACTGCACTGCCTGTTGATTGAATGTCAAAAATTGGGCTTCTACTAACCTCCCTAGACACCTAAGTTTGGCCTTGCTCTAGTCCTATCCGAGAAATTGAGGTGTCGAAATCAAAGGTCGTGAAAAACTAATTATAGCCAATTGCGGAGTGATTGGGGAAATGCGGGGGATCTTGAACTTTCCGCGGCACAACTCGATGCCCCGGACCCTCCAAGACATTGCCTACCTACATACATAAGTCAGAATACAGAAATCAGCTTCAAGGTACCCTCCAGCATAGGTACCTAGGCTCATATAAAGCTGGAGATAAAATTGAGATCTCTACAGAATCATAAGTATATATACCAAAACGATCAGAAATGCTCACATAGAATGGATGCAAACTGAATTGGAAGATATTATCAACCGAAAGCTGGATCGGGGTCGGGAATTACCCCTGTATATCATCTACCCGGGTACTTGCTTTTTTAGGTGCCTCGGACCGATCATATCACTCGTGCAGAGCTCGTACAGAACTCGTACTCCTTCAAATCTGACACTCAAGTCATCGATTTCACCTCAAGCTTTCGTTCGAACTGCAAAACTTGGAGAATATATCTACAGAGACGATACTGATGGCTACCGATATTCCTCGGAAATTGTGGGAGCACCACAACCCCAAAGGCACCCAGCTATGGGAATTCATGCAATTGATCAACCAGAAACACCATCTGAATCTAACGGTGAGATATCTAAGCCAACCGACAGCCACGCAGTCAATCTGACTTTCCCAGACCTTCCAAGATATTTACCAGTTCTCCGTGGATAGGACCTCCGAATTTTACGATGAGGTCTTCAAAATTGGCAATCTCATCTACTCCGGCTCGTATAGTCGAGTAGTTGATGAGAGCAAACCAATTGATAGCATCCCACGCTGGTTCGAAGGCGTGCATCTCAATTGGGCCGAGAACTTGCTCTGGTCGCGGAGCTCGGCCGATCCATCTGACCATAGGGGCACGAAGGGGAAAGAGGATGACAAGATCGCATTGACTGAGGTGAGGGAGGGGGTGACCGAGCTGAGGCATGTCACTTGGGGCACTCTCAGGAAATTGTGTGCAATTTACGCAGATGCCCTCCATAGCGCCGGCGTGAGACGGGGTGACCGCGTTGTGATTGTGGCTGCAAACAGTGTCGAGACGCTTGTCATCTTCCTCGCCACTGCCTGGCTGGGGGCCATGTTCAGTAGCAGCTCTACAGACATGGGTGTCCAAGGTATCCTGCAGAGGACAGTCCAGATCAACCCAAAGGTATGTGGGCGCTCGTCCCAGAATTCCGAAACACTCCAACTCTAATCAGTGCAGTTCATATTCATGGATGATGGTACGCTATATAATGGGAGACGGCTGGACCTACGCCAAAAAATGTCAGAGGTTGTGGCCGGGATGAAGGACTGCAGCAATTTCCGTGGTTTGGTCTCTATACGCCGTTTCAACGATGCTGCGGACGTCAGTAGTATCCCCAAGACACAAACGTTAAATGCTTTCCTTGACAACCGAAAACATACTACACCACCTATCGAAAGGATCGCGTTTCACGAGCCATTCCTGGTCTGCTACTCCTCCGGAACTACGGGAATTCCTAAAGCAATAGTACACTCCATCGGCGGCGTGCTGGTGAACTTTGTGAAAGAGGGTCATCTCCACGATGATGCGACGCCAGACGTTGTTTCTTTGCAATATACGACAACGGGTTGGATCATGTATTTATCGAGTGTTGGTCAACTGATAGCGGGTGCAAGAGTGGTTCTTTACGACGGATCGCCATTCCAGCCAGATCTGCAGTCTTTCATCAAACTCATTGGGGACCAGAAAGTAACACGGTTAGGAATCAGCCCTCGATGGATGTATGAAATTGCCAAGGCGGGGATTTCCCCTAGAGAGATAACAGACCTCTCGAACTTGCGAGTGGTCACCTCGACCGGAATGGTTCTCTCAAATCAGCTATTCGAGTGGTTTTACGACAAAGGCTTTCCTCCAAGCGTCCAACTCAATAATTTATCTGGAGGGACAGATATTGTAAGTGTTTGAATTCCGTCCTTCGAGCTCTCGTCAGCTAACGTGGGTGTCCAGGCTGGCTGTTTTGCACAGGGAAATCCTTTAACCCCCGTGTACGTGGGAGGAACCCAAGGCCCATCCCTGGGTGTCCGTGTAGAATTATACGACTCACTATTGCCACCGGGCCCTGGTAAAGCCGTTCCAGATGGAACACCAGGTGAACTCGTGGCCACCAAATCTTTCCCGAATGTGCCGGTTTACCTCTGGGGTGACAAGGAACCCGCCGGCGCGCCCGGGACGAAGTACCATTCGGCGTATTTCGCCCGATACGACCATGTTTGGGCACACGGCGACTTTTGCGTGTATCACCCGGTTACCAAGAACTTGACTTTCCTTGGCCGTGCAGACGGTGTTCTCAACCCCAGCGGTGTACGCTTCGGGTCCGCTGAGATCTACTCGGTCATCGAGCGTAACTTTGCGGACGAAATCGCGGATTCTATCTGGTAAGTACATCTCGGAGCAATACAAAATCATTTCCTGGCCACTTTCCTAGCCGGAAGGATCCTTTGTTTATTAAATACACGTTTGGGAGGCTTTCAGTGGCTTCCACAACTCCTTGCATTACACTAAACCGGTACGGCGATTACTGACTCTCGGTGTTAAAGCGTTGGTCAGCGACGACCGCAAGACAATGACGAGAGCGTTATGCTGTTTCTTCTAATGCGACCGGGTCACAAATTCAATCAGAATCTCGTCAGGGCTGTCAAAGAGGCGATAAAGAAGGAGATGACGAAGCGCCACGTGCCGAAATATGTCTTCGAGACCCCCGAGATACCTGTAAGCACTTCATAGTACCCCTGGAGAATGACAAGACTTTACGAACGTCGCTAATATGAACATGTCTTAGACTACGGTCAATCTCAAAAAGGTCGAGCTCCCTGTCAAACAGATCGTTTCTGGTCATATCATCAAGCCCAGCGGTACTTTGCTCAACCCCAAGAGTTTGGACTATTACTATCAGTTTGCCAAGGTTGAGGAGCTACTCCCCCCCAAAGAGAAGCTTTAGGATTCTCGTATCATTATGAACGCGTGACTAGATGTAGGAGTTTATATGTATTAGGGAGATTGTTCATAAAGTATAGAGTTAGTTATTTGCGAGTATTACGCTGAGCCCGTATCTGCTTTACTTGTTCAACCATACAGCCGGGACACAAGGGTAAAGGAAAGTGATCTTCAGTTAGATATGCGTTCTCTTGAAGAGCAATTATACATATATTTCATAGCACGCTTCCCTCTATACTATATGCCCGTCACCAATCTCGGACGGTTCTATTATGAAGGGTCGACAAAGTCTTATCACGGCTACAACTTCAGCTTACCTGTCTGAGCGTCTGTCACACGTAGCGAATACGACGATGCAGGCTTACACCTTCCCGTACGTGTTACACGCGCTGAGACGCGTCTTCCCGTTCGATTCTGACATAATTTCTGATGTCCTACATGAGGCTATTCAGCCCTCGCTTAACTGAGACATAGACCGTGAGGACAGAGTTTTACCTGAGGGCCCTGTATATAGCTTCTAGCCAAGCCTCCGGAACGGATGAAAGTTCGAATGGTCAAGGTCTTGGGTACCCATAACAGATTATTGTGTTCTGAAAAGAGTCAATTCCAAGCCCTGATACCAGCCTTTGTTATAGAGTCGACCTACTATTTAAGACAGCTCACAGTTGTCAATGCAAGGCACTGTGTGGCTAAAATTTGTGAACAGCAAGAAAGTAAGTGTTCTTGGTTTATGCTAATTTTGATGAAACTGCAGGGAAAGCAAGCTCGATGTATATTACTTGCCCGAGCCGGGGAATGGTCCTTTCTGATTTGTAAGTCAAATCTAACCAGGAGCGCCATGTATCCAGCTATATGATAAAGGTTGTGAAACCTCGCAGCTGCTTCCCTGGCGCCATTACAAGTCAGATTATTTATAACCAAAGTATACGAAAGTGCACCTTTGAATATTAAGATCTCAATCAGCTAGTTATTATCCTTCTGATTCTCTTGACTTTTCTTATTTATAGTTTGACTAATGCTTTATAAACGTCTTTTGGTGTATATAGCAATGCATATCATGTAGCTTCTATGAGAGCCACTTATGTTTGATTAGATTCAATATACAAATGAGGCATCGCTAGTCCTAATAAGAGACTCATTAATAGTACAGTTTGTGAATTTTGTTTCGAAGAAGCACCCTTTTCGTCTGACTGGGTGAAAGGGGTATCTTCCTGATTTGTGATGGTGTGAATGTGTATCCATCATACGAGAAACGGTCGTCGGCATTCAGGTTTAGATGTCCATCACGAAACCTCTCATTCTGAGGCTGGGAATTTCCCACCATGCAGTCCATACCTCCAACCCATATATCCCAACGTGCCAACAACACTACCAGTGCCGACCGATCCCAGTAAAGGGATCCAGCCGACAGGTCGCTTGAAGAGCGCTGTTGCGGCAAGTCCCGCGATCATTCCTCCGTAAGTCCAGTCATCGGTCTCAAGCTGGCCCTTGCTCTCCATTAATCGCCATGAGCGATCCTTCCACTCGATTTCCTCACGTCCCCACATCCGACCGATGAGGCCGATTGAGACAATGCCTACAGTCCAAATTATACTTTGGCCCGTGACTCGGAGAAATACTTGGGAACGAGGAACAGTTATAGGGTTCGGCGCAGCGGCCTTGCGCACCCGCCGAAGAGCCTCCGTTGTTCCGAAAATTCCCGCACCAATGATTGCACCTGTGGTGATAGCTCGAGTTTCGACGTGTGTTGTGAGAATGGTCCGGGCTAATGGCTGCTCCTCTGCATATACGGGATGTGGAAAGTATCGCGACATTATGTGCTGGTAGTGGTGAGTTTTTAAGGACTGGAGGTCAATGTTTTGTATATTAGGACTGATTGTGAGATTGTCGAAGGATCCCTGTATTGACGAGAAGTTCTTTGAACAGCTGAGGTCGGCAAGTTAATAACTTGAAGGCAAATGCCGTAATGATATAAGTCCGCAACATATTTGGACAAGGTTTATATAGATATATTTCCTGAAGTTAATATTCAATCAATCAGGCTGTCTAAGCAATTGTGCCGTCTCCGTTCTCTTTACCGTAGGCAATGGTGATCAATACCGAGATTCGCATTCGCTACTCTTATCGCACGGTTACTTACCACAATCCTCGGATAGCTGACTCATTTCTTAGCGCAGTGAGGGAGACGGAGCAACTCCAATAGCCGGCGCATCCACTTCACACTACCTTGGTAGGCAAGCAGGCCTTCGCGAGGAAACACTGAGAAGCTGACACATCCGCACTGGGGAGATGCTGCTTTGTAATAGATGCCCGGCACCTCGAGGACCAACACTGTCAGGCGAAGCCGACTATTCGCGCAATGGCAGGGAGTTAAGTCAGCAAGAAATCGTCACGTATGTTTCTCACCAGCTCACTTACCTGCTGACGAGGCACCGTTCTCGTGAACCTCTCACGGCGACATACATGTATAAGTATGCAGCTAGGGTCCCGCACCGTCCCCAGTTTTGACATCAAGCACCCGGCTAACCCACCAGACTGGTTGGCTCTATGCGCCTGTATGGCGCTACCGAAGCCCACTTGGGAGATAGGCGATGGTCACCAGACAACTGTCTCCTGCTACCATATCTACTAGACATTGTCCACGTAGTATGGCGTATATTACGTGATACTCTGATTCCTCGTTCGAAATACCACGGTGAGTCCTGTCCTCAGGTTCTAATTGAATGGAGAGATGGCCTAGCATGTACTGCGTTTGTCCTCCAACAACAAGAAATAAAGGAAAGTTGCGTTGACGATAGGTAAGAGTTGAGCGGAGGTGCCTATACTAAAAGGGTGATGAAGTAAGTACTTTACCTATTTCTGCACGTGTAAGTTTCACCTACCAAAGTAGACCTAGCCAGAAAGTGATAGGTGTAGCGGACCAACCCTCAACGCTACATGTGCGCCTAGGCAGTTACTGTAGGCGCTGGACCCGTACTATAATACAGGTTGATTACATACCTACATCTAGGTACTCATACCGGTACACATGGTACCTTAAGAGTGATTATTCTACATTAATACAGCACCTAGGTAGCTAATCAAAGCTTCGCAACCACTATCGATGACGAGTTAAAGTCCCGTGTATTACCTAGATAGGTAAGTAGACATTATGACTTAGCAGATTCCAGCCGTGTCGCACCTGTCAGTAGATTCAGCACTACTGCCATATTGAGATAAATGCTTAGACTACTGCACGCAAGTTGGATGGCTCGGTTACCGACCCACAGGCACCGACATTGAGGTAGGTACCTGCCGGCCTATGTAGGTACCTTACTGCGCACCTTAGGTATTCTTAGTTGACACAATATGCCCCTGTTAGATACGCCTATTCTCCCTATCATGCTGCATCCGTCGTACCAACAAGTCACTGTACTGATACATCAACTTACACCGTCTACAGGTAGGAAAACGCAAGTCCGCCACGGCACATGTTGTTGACCTCAGCCGTCCCGGTATCTCGCAGTTTATACTACAACGTACTTACCGGGAAGCTCTGATTACGATCTAGTTTTCCTTACAGGCAGACCAAGAAAACAGAGTGCAATACAATAACATGAGCACGCAGCCACAGACAGTCGAACTCTAGACATTTCGATCTCCCCGGTATATCCTCTAGTCTAGCTGGAGGTCTACGCCCAGGTTTCATTGGCCCACCACCTGTCATGAAGTTAGCATCTCAACCCACATCATCACTCTCTCATTAAGCCGCCAAAGCTTCCAACGCCCACATCCGGCCTTCATCTTGGCTGTTTGCCCGTTGCGAGCCAAACGCCAGCCCCTCGCTCCCGTCGGCCTCTTATCCTCCAAGACCCAAGACCTTACACCACGCCTCGACCGCCATTTGTCCATATCTCTGCGGGAGTCCGAGACTAGCCCGCAGCCAACAAGGTCGAAGTGGCAGACCGAAACCCCCCAGCTCCGGTATCAACTACCCCATCCGCCGACGACGACCAATCTACTCCGCAGTCGCCCCAGAGCCCTCCCGACACAGCTCCCTTGGTCTCTGTCGTTGCTCCCGTTTCGTCCAGCCGATCCGCCAGCCAACCTCGTGCCCGCCCTCTCTCCACTCCCCAGCCGCAGTACGAGCAGCACGAGCAACCCGAGCAACCCGAGCAGCACCATCCCGCTCCGTTCTCGGTGCCACGCCAGATTCTAGGGAGAAGGCGGCGGGCTTTCGGTGACGATAGCAACGACATCCTTTCAGGCGCCTCGCTCTCCGAGACTACCCTTTACGGATCTCCTCCAACCAAACGTCGGCGGGCCGAGGTTACCATGTTGGCGGACGCAGACGAGTCGGGAACACCTAATGGCAGATCACGGCCCTACGCTAACGGCAAGTCAAGCCAGAGACCCTCGGCAGCTGGCACTACAAATGGAACCCATAAGTTAGGTTCTTCCACAAACGGGACCTCTAAATTACGAACTCCTGAGAGATATTACAACCATGATCGTGAAGAGGTCACTAGGATTCTTATACAGGCGCTTTCGGATATGGGGTATCACTCGGCCGCCCAAAATGTTAGTGAAGCCAGTGGTTATGAGCTTGAGAACCCGACCGTGGCTTCTTTCAGAACGGCTATTCTTGAAGGAGATTGGGCTAAGGCGGAAGAGCTTCTAGACATCACTGTCCCATCTGGTGAAATCGGGAGCTCTAATAATATCGGGCTTGTGCTTGCCCCTGGTGCAGATCGAAATATAATGAGGTTTTGGATACGTCAGCAGAAATTCCTTGAGCTCCTGGAACGAAAAGAACATGATAAGGCGTTAATGGTCTTGAGGAACGAGCTCACTTCATTGTACCAGGACACCCGCAAACTTCACTTCCTCTCGGCCCTAATCATGTGCCAATCCAAGGAAGAACTTCGATCAAAGGCCAGCTGGGATGGAGCTAATGGGCGGTCAAGGCACACCCTGCTTTCTGAGCTATCAAGTGAGTCTTTTTTCCCCATGAATGGAGCATTCCTATGTGTGGGCTGGAAAGCTAATCTCGTCTTTCAGAGTGTATATCGCCATCTGTCATGCTTCCGGAGCATCGATTAGCAGATTTATTGGATCAAGTCAAGGAATCACAGATAACACAGTGTCTTTGGCATTCCTGTGGTGAAACTCCTTCTCTCTATTCCGATCATACTTGTAACAGACTTGACTTCCCCACTGAGACGGTATTTGAACTTGACGATCATGCCGGTGAGGTATGGCAAGTAGTTTTCTCACATGATGGGACCAAGCTAGCGAGCTGTGGTGGCGACAAGCAGGTCATCATCTGGGAAGTTCCATCGTTTAAGATCCTTCATTCTCTGGCCGACCATGGCGATGGTGTAGGCAATGTGGCATGGAGCTGGGATGATTCGATGCTAGTATCGTGCTGCCGAGATCACTATGCACGGGTATGGGATGCTAAAGTGAGATCGCCTATGCCCATGAAATTTTTAATTTGGCTAATGTCATTTCAGACTGGTCAATGCCTTCAAGTGTTACATCAAACGGGTGAGCCTGTAAGCAGCTGTGTCTGGGCTCCTGATGATAAGTCTTTCATCGTTGGGTCACTGGTCAAGACTGGCAGTTTAATTCAATGGAATCTTGCTGCGGAAAAGGTTCACGATTGGAAAGGTCCACCGCGTGTAGAAGAGCTAGTCCTTTCACCTGATGGACGTTGGCTCGTGGCAATGGACTGCGAAAAGCATATCCACGTCTACAACTTCCAGACAAGAGAATTCGAGTATAAGCTGGATTTGAAAGGCAGATTAACATCGCTCAGTATCAGCCAGAATTCGAGGTATTTATTGGTCAACCAGACCAATGGCTTGGCTCAACTGGTGGACCTGGTCCTTCGAACACCTGTTCAACATTATACAGGCCACACGGGCGGGGACTTTGTAATAAGGGCTTCATTAGGGGGTGCTCATGAAATGTTTGTGATTGCTGGTAGTGAGGGTAAGTAAAGCTTTACCATAATGAAGGTATGCTGGTTGTTAACTGACAAGCGTAGATGGACACATCAACATATGGAGCAAAACTACGGCGCAGTGCATTCACAAGTTACCGGCCCATAGCCCCAGGGTCAACTCTGTCTCTTGGTGCCCGACAAACCCACAACTGTTTGCTTCTTGCGGTGACGACGGAAAAATCAAAATGTATGCTGCTCCTATTCTCTAGCGTCTGGTTTCTGGCTGTATTGTTGCTTACTATCTCTAGTTGGTCTAACGATGCGTGGCGGCGAAATCAACGGCAACAGGCGGCGGCAAATCGGACCTGAGGGCAATTGTTTCTAGTTGTCAAACGTTACATGTTCACAAGTCCACATTCGAAAATCTAAGAGCACATACATTGCATATTACCAAGTAAAACTGAGCTTGGCCAACCCTGTCAGCAATATCAATATGGGTTTCAAGCATTCTTGTTTGAAGGCGCTTGCTGGGATGTGACCCTTTTTCCGTATCGGAAAGGGACCGGCCTGGGGATTGTGATAATTACAGGGAGCTCCACAAGTGATAGATAGGCGTTCAGAGGAGTTGTATACTGGGGGCTTAACCTTGGGGTGTACGGAGCATCTCGTTAACGCCAGCATTACCTATTCTTAAGACACTTACATATTGAGCAGTGCAATTGAAGTTATCTATCGTATAAGAAAGAATTCGGTATTTGCGCCCCTGAACCTCCTCACGTGGATATGGTCTGCCCACGGCCAACCAGGCAGCAGAATAAAGCCCTGAAATACTAACAAACGGCCTCGTCAGCATCTCCGCAGTCTATAACAATGGTTTGATTTAGGCATCAGTATTCACTGGCGTTCATATTGCCACTGTCAAGAATCCATTCCAGGTAGATTAGAGCTTGTGATAGACCTAAAGAATAGGTACCAGCACCTATTACAGGCATTCATGCACACATTACCATGGAGGTAGGTATTACGTATATCTATGCCTATCTTGGTTAGTGTGTAGTTCAGGTTGTTTGTCCTGTGCGTTAGTGTGAAATAAAGTAAAGGACGGTCAGTACCTTACTGGGCCGTGTTGGGTTGCAACAACAAAATGTGGCTTGCCAGTGAACTGAAGTGTGATAAGGCAAGGTACTGTAGGTGCCTGCCTAGGGCGCATACGTAGTAGGTAGACTGAGCCACAGCAGTACTTCCCTTGTGTCTTGGCACACCACCCTCTGTCTCTGCACTGCTTGGTTGTCAAGTCAGGCGGTATACCAGACTCCTGATCTTCGTTCTTGCGATAGAAATAATATTACACCGGAGCATTCCACAGACGACTCTGCTCCTTACCTTCACCCCATTGTCTGCGTCATACGCATAAACAAAGTTTGTGGACTGTGTCCGCTTTGCTAATAATCGTTGTCGCACACACCCGACTCCCCCTCTCTCCGTCGACATCGAAGAGGCGCAACAGATTCTCTGTCTAGCCACGCACTCCAACGCCGCGCTTTGCTACAAAGCCAATATTCTCTCTCCCAACTAGTCGGCCGCTGAAACCAGCCGCCACTGCATCACTAAGACGACCGCTTCATCACGACAAGAAGGAGAACCTGGGAAGACGCGCTCTACTTCACTGAGTCAACTCCGGGTACAAAAGACCAAAGATGGCCGAGTCTTCTAGCTCCACGGGGGGCATCTCGGATCCTGCGTTGATCAAGTGCGTCATCTGGTTTCCCAATCATTCGGCGTCCCTCTAGAATATTCTTGGGCATCCCGGCTAACTTGAACTTCCCAGGCTCGTCAACAAGCTTCAGGATGTTTTTTCAACTGTTGGCGTAAACAACCCTATTGATCTGCCCCAGATTGTTGTTGTGGGTAGTCAGTCCAGTGGAAAGAGTTCGGTGCTCGAGAATATCGTCGGTCGAGACTTGTACGTTGCAGCGCTCCTTTTAACCCCCCATTCCGACTGCCACCGCTCACCCCACTCATAGCTTGCCCCGAGGTTCTGGTATCGTAACGAGACGCCCCCTTGTCCTACAGTTAATCAACCGCCCGGCAACAGCTCAACCGAACGGGGTCCAAGACGATGTCGCCAAGTCAACCGACAAAGCTGCCAATGCGGACGAGTGGGGCGAGTTTCTGCATATTCCCGGTCAGAAATTCTACGATTTTAACAAGGTCAGGGATGAGATCAGCAGGGAGACAGAGGCCAAGGTCGGCCGGAATGCGGGCATATCTCCAGCTCCTATCAACCTGAGAATCTATTCGCCTAACGTGCTGACCTTGACCCTGGTCGACTTGCCGGGTTTGACTAAAGTGCCTGTTGGTGACCAGCCGCGTGATATTGAGCGACAGATTAAAGACATGGTTCTCAAATACATCCAGAAGTCGAACGCCATTATACTTGCTGTCACTTCTGCCAATATCGACCTTGCCAATTCTGATGGCCTCAAGCTCGCTAGAGAGGTAGATCCCGAAGGCCAAAGGACGATTGGTGTCCTAACTAAAGTGGACCTGATGGATGAGGGTACCGATGTTGTCGACATCCTAGCAGGCCGTATAATTCCCTTAAGATTAGGATATGTTCCTGTTGTTAACAGAGGCCAACGCGATATCGACAACAAAAAGCCCATAACCCAGTCGCTTGAGGCCGAAAAGGCTTTTTTCGACAATCACAGGGCTTATCGGAATAAGAGCTCTTACTGCGGTACTCCATACCTGGCGAGAAAACTAAATATGATTTTGATGATGCACATCAAGCAAACTTTACCGGATATCAAGGCAAGGATTTCCAGCTCGTTACAAAAGTATAGTGCTGAGCTGGAAAGTTTGGGCCCGTCGATGCTGGGAAATAGCGCAAACGTTGTTCTTAACATCATCACAGAGTTCACCAAGGAGTGGCAATCAGTTCTGGATGGCAACAACGGCGAATTGTCTAGTGCTGAGCTGTCTGGTGGTGCACGAATTAGCTTCGTTTTCCATGAACTGTACTCCAACGGAGTGAAGGCAGTTGATCCTTTTGATGATAACAAGGATGTTGATATAAGGACAGTATTGTACAACTCTTCCGGCTCTTCTCCAGCGCTTTTTGTAGGCACAGCCGCTTTTGAAGTGATCGTCAAGAAAGAGATTAGGCGGTTGGAGGATCCCAGCCTGAAATGTGTGTCGCTGGTCTACGATGAGTTGGTTCGCATCTTGAACCAACTGTTATCTAAACCGCTCTACAGGAGATACCCTGGACTCAAAGAAAAACTGCACACTACTGTCATTACTTTCTTCAAAAAGTCTATGGAACCCACCAACAAGCTTGTCAAGGATCTTGTTTCCATGGAAGCTTGCTATATTAACACTGGTCACCCCGACTTCCTCAATGGCCACAGGGCCATGGCTATTGTCAATGAGCGTTACAACGGCGCCAAACCCGTGCAAGTTGACCCTAAGACGGGCAAGCCATTGCCTGCTTCGGCCACCCCTGCTCGTGCTGCCAGTCCATCTTTGGATAGCAACCTGGATAACAACACTGGCTTCTTTGGCAGCTTTTTCGCAGCCAAAAACAAGAAGAAAGCTGCCGCTATGGAAGCACCTCCACCGATGCTGAAGGCATCTGGAACCCTATCAGAACGGGAAAATATCGAAGTCGAGGTCATCAGTACGTATATACGAGTATTGTATTGTATAGACTGCCTTGCTAATGTCACACGTAGAGCTTCTGATATCTTCATACTTCAACATTGTCAAGAGAACAATGATCGACATGGTACCTAAAGCTGTTATGCTTAAACTCGTTCAGTAAGTCCATTCATGATTTGTTCAATTATATCCCTACTGACTCCTCTTTCAGGTTTACCAAAGATGAGATGCAAAAAGAGTTACTTGAAGGCATGTATCGAGGCGACAATCCCGATGAGCTGCTGAAAGAGAGTGATTACACCATCCGGCGGCGGAAAGAATGCCAACAAATGGTTGAATCACTTGGTAAGGCCAGCGAGATTGTCGGCCAAGTACAGTAGAATTCAGATGACCGGTGAACGGGTTCTGAACGACACATTACTCTCACACTCGATTCATGAAGGGAATATAGCCTATTTTCTGAAGTCTGGCCGTGTTAGGAGAATATGCAAAAGAACACTACCACCACAGGTTGACTAAGTGGTCTAACCATATAATAATTGAGGCAGAAGAGGGCAAGATCATCTGAGCGCAAACATTCAGAGTACTTGAGGATTGCATGCTCGCGGCATTTCTGTCATTAGGTTGATCACGTTTAACCTCATCCTTTTCGGCACCTCTTTTTAGAAGTCCGTTGCTAAGTAAGAATAGTCAGTCAATAGGAATGGACGGAAACAATACTTAGGTTGTAACGAGACTCGAGATACTAGAGTTAATAACACGAAAATTATTTCAGCTAACACTTCAATATTACATGTGATTGTTTGAATCCAAGGAAAATCACTATGCTCTATATTTACCCAACGTGGCTGTTTCATCTAGGTATCATGCCCAAAGTAACAGTAGCTAATCACACGCAATATTTACAACTTCGGCTTTGTTTTCAACACCAAACCGCCTTTCTCCACTTGGAAATCTTGGCCCTTGGCGAAACCAAACCACTCTTTTAACGCTTCCTCGCCGCCTTGCCCCAGTCTCAGCGGATGGGGTTCGTAACCGCTTCCCGGGACGCCAGCACCCTGACCCTGAAGACTCTGGTCTTTAGCGTTTCCATCCACAGCCAGGCACGGTGTCCCGCGCAGCGTGACGGCCGGCCGCTGGTCGCCTTCGCGGCTCGGATCGTTCTCAAGCTCGCCGTACTCGAGCACGGGAAGACAGCACGCATCCGTGCCGTCGAAGACATCTTCCCACTCGCGCCTCGTCTTCGACTTGAACATGGCCGTGAAGTCGGCGCGCATCTCGGGCCATGTCGCGCGGTCTCCGCGCTTCGGAACCCAGTCCATGTGCGCTAGCCCGAGACCCTTGACGAGGGCGGCGTAGAACTGCGGCTCGAGCGCCCCGACGGACATGTACTTCCCGTCGCTGGTCTCGTACGTGTCGTAGTACGGACATCCGCCGTCAAGGAGATTGTCGCCGCGCTGGCGGCCGCCGTTGGGCAGCTTGCGGTGTAGGCGCGGGAACGTGGCGAGGTAGTTGGCGCCGTCGACCATGTTCGCCTCGACAACCTGGCCCTGCCCTGTGCGCTGGCGCGATATCACAGCCATCAGGATACCCTGGAACAGCGTCGCGCCGCCGCCCGCGAAGTCGCCGAGGATGTTGATGGGCGGGTGCGGGTTGGCGGCGTGGCGGCCCAGCATTGACAATACGCCCGACACGGCTAGATAGTTGATGTCGTGGCCTGCCATGGCGGCGTATTTGCCGTCGCGCCGAAAACCCGTCATGCGGGCGTAGATCAGCCCGCGGTTGATCTGTGAGAGGGCCTCTGGCCCGAGGCCGAGCTTCTCCATCACACCGGGACGGAACGGGTCGATGACGACGTCTGCCGTCTTGACCAGCTCCTTTATCAGGTCTGCGCCCCTGGCCGATTTTACGTCAACGGCTATCGAGGCCTTGCGCCACGTGAGGAAGTCGGCGCCCAGTGGCGCCTCGACGCCTGGTGTGTGGGTCTTGTCTGGGACTGGCCGGTCTATACGTAAGACATGGGCGCCGGCGTCTGCGAGTAGCAGGCCGGCGAATGGGCCTTCTAGGGCATTAGTTATGCTAGCTAGCAAATCGGGCCGGAAACTCGGAGATCCCACCTGGAGCAAGTCCAGCGAATTCCAGGACTTTCAAGCCCTGCAGCGGTGGCGGACCGACCATCGTGGAGTATTAGTTCGAGGCGGGATTATGTTGTAGTAGTAGTTTGGTTGTATTCAGATTCTGTCCTGGGTATTGGCCATATACTCTACACTATCACAATGGTACACGCATTTTGTGCCAGGTGCTATTCGCTTGGCGATACCTGCACTGTAATTCGTGAGGTAGAGCGAAGTAGGGACGGATGATACTGGGAGATAAACCGGTTCGGTCGGTATCGTTTCGAACAGCCGAGGCTCGCCCTAAGCTAAACCACTTCTTGCCAAGCTCCCGGGTCGTGGGACAATCTGGGGTTGTCCCCTTGAGCGTGGCTCGCGTGGGGGAGCGCCCATTGTCTCAGCTAGTGTACAGATACGTACCTTGGCCACGCAGAGGACATTCAGCCAGATATCGAGGGTTTGCACCGTGCAAGTTTGTATAACAAGTATCATTTCTTCTTTCTGGAATTAGTTGTGGCATCAGATACTAAACCAGCTCGAACAAAAGAGTCTCTTGCCGCTTGATTTATGAGAGCAAATCGTCTAGGGCCAAGCTTTTGTCCCCCGTACCACCGCGTAACCACAACCATGACGTCCCACAAGTCCATCAGCTGCATGAGGTGCAACAATCGGGACCCAGCAGCCGTCTCTCCATCGTCGTTGCAATCTTGATATGCTGTGTTATTTGGGCCTCTTATGCGCCAGGCCGTAATGTTGTGTGTCGCCGTCCGGACTTTCTTGTCTGACACTAGTAGATGCTGGACAAACGCCTCTGCCTCTGTGACAGATGATACTGCGGCGCAACGTGCTACAAACGTCGACTTAAGCTCTACCACGGGATCGGATAGAACCCATGGCGGCTCTTTCATCATATCAAAGTCTTTTGTGTGGATATCATCCGAAGTGACGTCGCCGTCGACAGGTTCACCCGAGTTGACATTGGGCGGCTCTTGCTCCGGGACTTGCTCCTCCAAAAGTCTGGTCAACTCTTCGATTGCATCGAAAAGGCAAACAGAGCCCGGCTCATAGACGTTACCAAGTGCCTGTATAAAAAGGGCCAATTCTCGAGCTGCATCGCCCTTCTTCCCACTTTGGCCAGTACTGTTAGTACCAATCACCGCAGGAGGCACGGCTGGGTAGTCTGGAGGGAATTCCAGGCGGATAGACGAGGATTCACCAGGTGGGGTGAGGATGTAGGTCGTGGTGTTGTTGCCTGATGGTACTAAGCAGCCTTCGCCATATATGGAATTAATAGCTTCGATCTCGTCTCGAAGCTCGTCTGACATCTTCTCAAGATATAAATAGGAGAAAAGGAGGGGTAGCAAAGGTGAAAGCACGGAATTCCAGTCACCAATTGGGTACCTGCGTATAGTTGTAGGTATTATCGTACCGGGTATGAAGCAGTACACCTGTATCATGTATGCTGGTGATTCGGGATCTCGTTAAGACCTATCTGGGTACCTGGTTCCAACCTGGTAAAGGACGCTGCTCGGCTGCACCAGGTCAGGATACCTAGCACCACCTTACAACCTGGTTAGGTAACCCACCGCGAAGGAACAGATGCCAGGAACGGGGTAGAATGCTTTAGCAAAGACGGGATTTGATTGATAACGATAAGGCTGCATTCGGGCGGGATACTACCTTAGTGTCAAGCGATCACAGGCTAGCGAACCTGAAGGAATGTCTACTCCGTCCAAGCAGGCAGGCACACAGCAGAACTAGGTAGGCGACTAGGTACGCAGTAGTACTTTCACCTACCTAGGTCGTCCAGATATTTTGCCTTAAACATGCCCCTCGGCCCCTCCATCGCGTTGTACCACTGACCTGGAATTTGTCGATCACCAATCTCCGTGCTCCGACAATCGATAACTTACAGTTCCATCCTCTACTGGCCGGCACTCAATCAACATTAACTGAATCTTTGTCTTTTTTTTCTTACGCACCCATACATTGGCACCGTGAAAGGCGAGAAAACAGCCTTACTGCTTGGCTGCTTGTTTGTTACCTTTTTATAATCAACTTCTATATTACATAATTCCCTCATCTTTTCGAAAGGCCAATATCTTTGATCCAAGCACTCACTACGCACCACCGGCATGGCTTCCGCAGCCGAGCAGGCTATAGCCCTGAAGAATGACGGCAACAAGGCCTTTGCGCTGCATGACTGGCCCAAGTCTATTGAGCTCTATACCAAGGCCATTGAGCTGAACGACAAAGAGCCCACCTTTTACACAAACAGGGCACAGGTCTGTGTGCCCAACCTCTGGCTGCTCATTGGCCCTATTATCGTCTGTTGAGGTCGCGTGACTGATTTCGAGCAACTCTAGGCGCATATAAAGTCGGAGGCATTTGGTTACGCCATCGCAGATGCGACCAAGGCAATTGAAATCGATCCTAAGTTTGTAAAGGTGCGACCACTGAGCTGGTTGATGTTCTGTTTGGCCGCTCTGACATCTTCTACTCTCTCAGGCCTACTTCCGCCGCGCCGTATCGTACGCCGCTATCCTCAAACCTAAAGATGCAGCCGCAGACTTCAAGAAATGTGTGGAGCTCGACCCGAACAACAAGGATGCGAGGCTCAAGCTTGCAGAATGCCAGAAGATTATTCGGCAACAGAACTTCTATGCCGCTATCGACGTCGGGGATGAGCCATCTGCCTCCGAGGGTCTTGATATTGACTCGATCGCCATCGAACCCGATTACGACGGCGTACAACTGAAAGACGAGATGACACAGGAGTTTATCGACGACATGATTGAGCGTTTTAAAAATGGCAAGAAAATCCACAAGAAATACGTCTACCAGATCGTAGTCGCCACCAAGAAAATCGTTTACGACGAGCCCACTATGGTCGAGATGACAATACCCGATGACGTCAAATTAACAGTCTGTGGTGACACACATGGTGAGTAGAATCCAACTTCTATATGATGACTTAGCTGGCTCACTAGTGACTCAGGCCAATACTATGATTTGATGGAGCTTTTCAGGTTAAACGGGCGACCTTCTGATAAGCACTATTATCTCTTTAACGGCGATTTCGTGGACCGAGGGTCTTGGTCAACAGAGATAGCGCTTCTTTTATATGCGTACAAGTGGCTGCGTCCTCATGGCATGTTCTTGAACCGGGGCAACCACGAGACAGACGACATGAACAAGGTCTACGGTTTCGAGGGCGAATGCAAAGCTAAATATAACGAACGGTACATGACTCCCTTCTTAGGTATATGTTCTCATACTAACTAAAACAAGCGTGTTCAAGTTATTCTCCGAGAGCTTCTCAGCCTTGCCTTTGGCTACGCTCATCGGTTCCAAGTATCTAGTCTTACACGGTGGTCTATTTTCGGACGACAATGTCACTCTTGACGATATACGCAAACTGAACCGCCACAATCAGAGACAACCAGGTCAGTCTGGACTTATGATGGAGATGCTATGGACGGACCCGCAGACTGCCCCTGGTAGAGGCCCCAGTAAGAGAGGCGTCGGCATGCAGTTCGGCCCCGATGTGACAAAGAGATTTTGTGACAAGAACGGTCTGGATGCTATCATCCGTAGCCACGAAGTACGTATGGATGGCTATGAAGAGGAACATGATGGAAAGTGCATCACAGGTACGTACCCTATATCCCAGATCCTCTCTCTTGCATGTTAACAAGTCGTCTATAGTGTTCTCGGCCCCCAAATACTGCGATCAAACGGAGAACAGAGGCGCCTATATCAACATCGGTCCTGATTACAAGCTTGATTTCCACCAGTTTGATGCTGTTGAGCATCCTCCGATTCGCCCAATGGGTTCGTGACGCATTCCATCCTGCTCTCTCTGGTTTTTTGCTAACAATGGTGGGTGGCAGCATACGCCAACAATTCTTTCGGGTCCTTCATGTAGATGATTGATAGACCTTTACTCTCAAGTAAGTGATCTGGGCGGGGTTTATGGCATAGGATCTTGCATATGGAACAATTGGTCGTGATACAGCCTTGGCGTTTAGAGAACTAATAGGGGAGCGATAGAGACATATACCATTGCATGCAAAGTCTGGTCAGGTCCATGGGGTCGAGCGAACCGTAGATCCTTAGGGTCATATTAGGACTCAGTCGTTCCAAAGCTTCTCCTCATCTTGTTGTCCAACTAGGGCACCCAACCAGTCAGAGCAACCTCTGATCTTGAGTGTGGATTGAATCCCATCTTGTGCCGTGCCCTGCCAAGCTGTGATGGCTGCTGCAAATGCTGCAAGGTTGTCTCGCGGTAACCTCAACCAACAGCTCTTTCCTTCAACTTTGAGTATATCTAGAGGTATAGCCATGCCAGTGACGCCGAGGAATTGTTTCAATGCAGCAGTGCAGTAAGACTTGACTTGAAGAGCGTCCAGTTCTGCAGTTTTTGATGATTCCGCGTTGAAGAGCTCCAAGTGTGCGTAAGAATAAGGCGGTGCTTTGATGACAGAACCAGCAAGCTCATGAGCCTTGTTCACTTTTGGCGCGTTGGAAATAGACGCATCTGCATCTGTAGCCATGGTGGTCTTTGTTTGCTGGCGTGCTTGGGCTGGTGCAGTGATTACCCTACCTTTGGTGAACTGCACATGTGAAATTGAGGAATGTTTGCTGAACCCGGATTAGGTTTAGTCACTCCCATACCAACCCCTCTATATCGTTTAAGTGCACAAGGTTAACTTCAGATGTACCTAGGTACCTGCCTGCCTGTGCTTGCGTGCACCTTCCTACCTGTTAACCACTGGCCTCAGGACTAAAGGTATATAAACCTTTAGCCAGTGCAAAGCTCGCTTAGAACGATATCTAACCCAACATTTCTTCCAACAACATTCCAATAAACGTGCACGCAACCCATTCAATCGCGATAGTTGCATAGTAGGCCCCACCAACATGGAGAAGGTGTTCCAATGGCTTAGTGACCAGGGTCTGCTGGCGGCAGACCTGCAGGTCCAGCTGCAGCTTGACCTGCAACCGGAGCTGCTACCAAAGTTCGAAAACACCACTTCAGTTGCCTCTATCTCATTCCACGGGGATACGGTCTATTCACCCTCTGATCTTATTGACCTTAGATCTAGCACGACTCTCATATCATACCAACAGGCCTCATTCGACTTTGCCCACTGCCTGGAAAGCGATATTTCTCGTCTTAGCCTCAATCACCCGGTCTCCAGCCGCTTTTGGCCAACCTGGACCGTATCTTCAGACCACTTTCGCCTCGATCACGAAATCCCTTTCGATCCACTGGAGCCCGAACAGGTCGCCTATTCTCCGTCTGATTTGATTGACTTGAGATCAGAAAGAGCTTCGCTGCCTGATCTGATTGACCTAGGATCAGAGATTACTTCGCTGCCTGATCTGATCGACCTGGGATCAGAGAGTACTTCGTCGTTCGACCTGATTGACCTCGGATCAGAGAGTACTTTATCGTTCGACCTGATTGACCTGCGATCGGAGAGAGCTTCACCGTATCATAGCAGCTCTCCAACCCACACCGGCCTCTACGTGGACGGTGCTGTCTCCCTCTTAGACCAAGGCCCTGTCCAGCTAGTGCAATACAGTCCTCTCCAAGCTCAGCACGAATAGAGCGAGGAAATCGATAAAGAATAGCAGACCGAGCAGACCGGCAAAAACAACAAAAAACTCTAGTCTCAACATCATGGCCGACAACTTTGTTCCTCCTGGCCAACAACGCTACACACGTGCTTGTATGGTTTGCTCTATCGTCATGACCCAAGCTGTAAGCCACCACCTGTTTTGCCTTGCTGCATCGCCCTATTCGTGGTGTCCATTCTGTTCTTCCTCCTTTGCAAACAGCTTTACACATCTAGACAGTTGCTGATGGTCCTTGACCAATAGCGTTTCAGAAGCGAGGGTTGCCCGAATTGCCCGTTCTTAGAACTCCGCGGTAACACGGAGGCACTTGAAAGCTGCACATCTACTGTCTTTGAAGGCTTAATAACTGTTGCAAACCCGAAGAAGTCATGGGTCGCCAAATGGCAACGTCTCGATACCTACGTACCCGGCGTCTATGCCACCAAGGTGTCGGGTTCTATCCCCGAGGATATTCGGAATGGTTTGGTTGAGGATGGTCATGTGTTGATTCCGTATGTCACTATATATGTCCTTGCATTGCACTCCCTTTCTTCTTGTCCGATGCTGCGTCAATTTCTGTACTAACTAGTTGCCCTACGGTTATAGCCGCGATGGCAGTGGTGTTGATGCGGACTAGACGCTCTATCATGATGACAAGTCCTCGTATTCTGGCCCAGTGCTCGCAAGAGAGCTTGATGAGCGAGTCTCGGCACATTCAACTAAGCGATACCAAACACGAAGCCCGACAAATTCAACAAGACACCAGGACCCATAACAGCCCTCAGCCAGCTTAACCAAGTGGTGACGAGAACCTGTATGAACTTTGAGGAGAGATCGTGGAAGTGCCGGTGATGACGACGATTGTAACAATCCAAGTCGTGTTGATGTTCGTCAACAAATCTCATCGCCCTTAATATCGACTTTCGGACTACCGCCTCATGAAGGTCACTGTCAAGCAAGGAATTGAGACATGGGCAGCAACCAGTACTGTTATAACAGGGAACTGTTTGGCGTTCAGGTGTTCTTTCATGAGTGATACCCCAAATGTCGCAGAGGATAAAGCGATAAATCCTCATCCTTTTGTTACGCTTATCCTTTTTTTTCTCGCACTCTTACTTTATTTTCTTAGATATCTCTCTCTACAGTGGCACAACACTGAACTTACCGAGAGGACAGGTCTAAGCTTAGGAGCGAAAGGCCTAGAATAAAGGATATTCTGTCAAGACCCAGTACCCAGTCTTCATTGCGGGAATACTTCTGAGAGAGTCTAGATGACCAATGTCTCAACTCTTCGTGTAAAACATGCTTATAAATGGCTTGTAATTGCGTTTTTTTTTTTTTTTGTTATTTTGCCATTCTATCCTATCGATTATTTCAATCACTTTCTATTAGTCCTTCCTATCAGCATTTATATTTCGATTCCCTGATTCATTCCAAGCCTCGTTTAACTCACCCCTTGCGACGTTAAATGAAGCCTTTGATCTTCATCTCGACATCCAGCGGTACTGCCGAAAAGTATGATGCAATGGCTTCCGCTTTGCGCTTCTCGTTGTGCGGCTTGGACGCATCCGGCAGCCTTAAGTAGCAGTCGATTATGCTATCGATCTCGTGGTAGATATCCTCTCCCGCCTGCATCTTTTCCACTTTAGGGTTGGCTTTTCCGTCTGTCTCTCGCATACAAGTACCGTCACCAACAGGCTCGCTGATCCGGTACCTGAGGCCGTCTGGATTTGAATGGTGCTTGCTTCTCTTCCGCCCTGTATTTCTTGTAGGTGCACTGTCGGTCGTGGGAACGTTTGGCTTCCCAATGGGTACCTTCGATAAAGATGATGGTCGCCTGCCGCTACTCGTAGCGCTTGCTCGATTAGCCTGCGGCCGTGTAGTCGATGTCCTACGATGAGCTGTGGGGTTGTCCCGGTCCTTTCTCGCCGGCGGAGTCGGAGGATGGAAGGTCTTGGGTTCTAATAACGGCCCTGACATCTCCCTTGGTTTTACATCTCCCGGGCGGCGAGTTGGCGGCCGCGGTATCTGACTCGCAGTTGCAGTCTGTTGCCATCCGGCCAGCTGAAATCCGATGTGGTTACTTTTATTGCTTATATCATGACTTCGTTCTTCCCGCAGCGAAGTCCCTGGTATCTGCTTGCTGGTCCGCCAATCTCTTGGGCGTCTGCCGAGCTTCTGTTCCTGTGTCCTGTGTGCGTGCCTCCGGCTTGCCGGCACCGACTGCAGCTTGAAGTCACCTCTGTCTTTGTTGAACCGACTTATGACGTGGCTGTTGTTTATTTTTATCATCGGCGACAAGGTCGGCTCCTCTATCGTCCAAACACTACTACCATCCAACCGCGGGCCGCTTCTACGGTTTTCTGGTCTTCTTTTACTCTCGCCGTGGGCATGGCGTGTCTTTTTTGGCGCTGCCTGCAACTTTACCTGGGCGGTTTCATCTGTCGAATCACACTGATCTTCGGGAGTAAGTGGTACGCGAGAGCTGATCCGCGCATTCGTCTGCGAGTAGGGCGTTGCGAACGGATTCAGCACGCCGCTCGTGAATATGCTCTGTCGCGGCTGCAGTTCGTCGCGGCATTCTGCGCAAAGATTGTGCTTGCGGTCACTGGCCGTCAGGAGCGGGCTGCCGCATAGTGGCATCGGACATGAGTTTTTTGCTCCTCGCGCCTTCGCCGGCAGAAATCTCCGATTGAGGATATCCTCGCCATCGTCGCTTGCATTTTCGATGGGCGTCAACGGGCTCGCTTGCTCGGACACCGGCGACGAGTTGAGAACCAGACTGGGCGTGCTGTCTTGATCCGGGTTGATGTACAACGCCATGCTCTCGCGCAACGCCTTCGATCGAGTGTTCGGTTCTTGCTGCATGGTATTGTTGGTATTGGCCAGCGGCATCCGCTGCGACAGGCTGCGCGTCTGCCGTTTGTGAACTGGCCCCTTCGGCAATGCCGATGACGGTATGGACACCGGCCGCAGGGGCACAGTCACAGCTGGCGGCGTGAAGGATCCAAGGGGTGAGAGTGGCGTCGTTGCTGCTAATGTGTCGTTTACTGCGTATTTGTGGCCCCCAAAACCAACAACGACTCCTTCGGCGCTGCTCGTCATCCTACGCACTCCAGGCGCGAATCCTGCTGTTTCTTCTCCTTCCAGATTCTGCACCTCCAGTCCTACTCTTATTGTCATTCGCCCGGATGAAGCCGACGGCGACGAAGGCGGATATGTCGAGCGCGGAGCTCGCCATTCGTACTGGGTGAAATCTGGCAGAGGTGCCGGAACCGGCTTCCAATTGAATGGGGGCATTACGTCGGGCTGCGGACTCGGCAGCTTGACTTCGCGATCGGTGGTATTCCTGCCACGATCATCGCTCTGTTGGTCTCCCGCGTTGTCGCGACGCATCTGGTCCGGGCTTCTCGACCGCACAACTTCGACGGCGGCGGCAGCAGCAGTACCCCTCTCCCGGTCTCTCCTCTGCCTCCTCTTCTCTTCCAACATCTCCTTGTTATGTCGCCAGATCTTATGCAGCTGACCCAACACGTCCGCCGAATTCCGCGACTTCAGCCCTTCGCGCTTGTCCCGGCGTGGACGATCCGGATGGTGCGTGATCTTGTAGGTCTCCGCCCATGAGGTGTCCTCCTCTTTGTTAGTATTAGCCGGAGCGTCGCCATTGTGGGAATAACGTCGGAAGCTACCTAGGACTCTGGACAGGACGCCTTTCCCTCCTGTGCTGCCGCCATTCTTGTTTTTATTTTTGGTGCCGGCACCTTTTCCAGCGCCTGCGCTGGATCCCGTCGATGGGCCACGCCCGTGCGGCATCCGATCTGAGACCTTGTTTGTCTGGACACTGCGAGAATGGAGGAATATATATATATATATATATATCTTGCGTCGTTGATCTCTGTTAGGTGTAGTAGATCACCGATGTATAACCCGTATACCGGCTCTGCCAAGGATAGTATAAGTAAATAGAACCTCGCGAATTTACTTGATTGCAATTTTTGTGGAGTTTATTCAAAATATGTTGCTAGAAGAGACGCAAGCGTTAACTGCAAACAAGTATTCAAGTGGATATCAACGAAGGGAAATAGCCACAGTGGAAAAGACGAGATCAATTGGACATCGCATGGAATTTAACCTGAAGTAGGAAGAGTGTATAAAGAATGGGTGAGGCAAAGAATGCCAAACCCTCAAGGCCATGGATGGCAGATCAACTCAAAGCTTGCGTGCGACGATCACGAGGGAGTGAAGTCACATAACCATAAAGACGAGTAATTAAACAAGAGAAAGTCGTTTCTTAGTTGTTCTGTTTATTCTCCTTCCCTTCTCTTTTGTGGTTGCATTAACCTGGTTTCTTTGAGGATACCTGGTAGGCAAAAAGTAAAGGGGTCGATTGATATTGCGTCAAAGTAACAATAGCAATTTCCTCTGTCTTTATCTTGTAGGCTGTAGCTTGTCTGCCGCGCGCCCGCCTTATGCTGTCTAGCTGGGGCGAACTGCCTTTGGGGAGAGTGATCGACTACTATGGTGCGTCAACAGGATCATATTGTTGGTTTTGTTGACTATATGGATTATACAGCGCTCTTTGAGAGCGGGTGGGAACGCGAGAGGGGAGGTGGCAGGATTAGTGGTCTTCTCAACTGCCTGTTTTCTTCTTTGTTCTTTGTTCATTCCTCCTAGAAGACGATTAGTCGGTCTTTCTACACAATGTGCATCTTTGCAATGAGGCTGTGCCACTACGTACTCTGCATATAATCATATTTTCTTATTCATTTGCTTCGGTTGTCGATAGCACCTTTGGTTACTAAATGTAGGGGCCTTGGTGTCGGTTGTGATGAGCGCTGGCTTGATGAAACATTTGGAGTCGAAGAGTAAGTCAATCAGATGGGTTCACCATTGCACGTAGCTTGAATATCATCTAATATGGTTATACATACTAACTCACGGAGCCTACCAATTCGTAAGTAACACACTATGCCTTATGTAAGTTCTAATACTAAAGGGTATTTATACGACCGGACGTGCCGAGTGATATGTAAAGCAATGCTAAAAATGGGGTATATATGTACGTCTAAATGAGGTGTCATAAATCATGAATGAGGAGGACTTTCGCCATATCCAATGAGAAGAAAGCCAGCCCATAACCATAGACTGCGCAAATCTGCAACGTCGTACCTCCTCAACTGACGATTGATCTAATACTTATATTCTACAATATACTGCCGTATTGTGCTCAAGCCACCCGCCTTTTCGGCCGCTTGGTTGAATACACACAACAGGTGGTCGACGAGATCGTCCTTGTTCAATTCGGTGAAGTTTCGCATGCGAAACTGCGCCTCCGCCAATGCACCGCTCGGCGTGAGTCCTTCGACCATCATTGCCTTGTAAAAGAGTACCATGAAAATGAGACTAGCCACATCGCCCATCATCCAGAGCGTTCCTACGAAGGCGCATGCTCCACTGCCGAGTAGAGCATGAGCGAAGCTGAGTTCCGTGCCAGAGTTGAAGACACCGGAGAATGCCAAAAGGCAACTGTTGAATACGACGAGCTTCGCCGGGATAGCCAGCCAGGAGAGATCGAGCGGCGTGAGCGGTTCCTGGAACAGAACTACGTTCGAGTGCATGGGGGACTCTTCGTCGAAAAATCCGTGAGAGCTGAGATGGATGATGGCAGACGCTGACATTGGCGCTCGAAACTCTCTCGGCTGGTCAAGTCGGCCAACATCGGCCACTTTTCATGAAGGTGCGCTAAATAGAAGACCTCGATTCGTGAGAACTTCATATCTCGGTCTAAACCGTCAGAACACCGGGGAGAGTTGCAGATAATGGTGGATGGAGGCGGCCGTGCTTCATTCGTCGTTGCTGACTTGCTTTGAGAGAGTCTGTGGAGACCGTACCAAATCCGAAGGCTGGGGATCAAAGACAAGGAATATGGAATTGGCAGATCCAGATAATGCAAAAGCAAGGCCCACGGCACATGAGCCAATGCCCCAGAAGGCACGACGAAAAGCTTTGGCTTACCGCGAAGCTCCGGAGAAACTGGGACAGCAGCTCTACGGATAGATATTTGACAGTGTCTGGTATACGGGTTCCGAGGCGTTTCTCCCGCTCATCCAGGGGGGCTGCAATCTCAGACATGGGCGCTGTGAAGAAGTGGATAAATACCTACTCGGTGTGTCTGCCTATCAGCCTGTCTGCGCCTGAGATGGTGGTGCGCAGGGCTCTCCAACGTCCGAGGCCTCTTCTCAGTATAGAGACTGCTCTCGCAGCTCGTCGCGGGTCGTAGAGACTATCATTGTCATAATCATAATCATAATAATCGCCAATCTTCACCATCAAAGATGAAGGACCCATATTCAAACCGGAAGAACACACACCTACCCTATACTCGCGGTATCCTGCCCAATGAGTTGAGACTTGACAGTTTCTATCTAGATCCTCATAACTTAAACCTAGGGCTAGAGAAATTTCGTTTTGAGTGGAACAGTCGCGAGTATTGTCCCCGCACAAGATTATTCACTTGTATAAAGAATGCTTTGATAACTAAGTTCTGACATGACGGTCCAGGCTTGCCAGAGAGAAGTATTGGGAATCGATTAAGGCGCGGAGTGGGGAGCCAGAGGTGGACGGCATTGAGCCTTATGTTCTCAAGTTCTAAGCGACGATGGAATGGGCCTCCTAAATTGATGTAGACAGTTTAAGAGATGATAGAACAAAATCCGAGATGTGAGCATCGTGGGAACGCAGGCCCGGCGATACCAGATCAAAAAGTGAGTTCAGTACCGAAGTTTGAACTTTGACCAGCTTGTTATTAGCCTGAGCATCTGAGCAGGCCGGGACAATCTCTTCGTCAGTAGGTCCTCACACAGCCTGAGGTCAAGACGTGGATCGTCGATCGGCTCTTCAATTCCTTCTATTTCAAAAGACAGGAGAACCGTTGGCATAAAACTCAGCCTTCTATGGTAGTCCAGTCACTATTTTCTAACTCCGTCCATATGGAAAGCGCCATCGATCTGGATGGTGACTGGCGTACACCTCATCTCAAATGGCCGTGTGCATTCGGGCTGGAACGTCGGCCTCGACATGCAAGGAGGCATCAGCGTAGACGCAAGGACGTCGGCCGGCAGAACGCCAACTGGTACATCGGCAGCCGATGCCCCAGACTTATTGAGGAGGAACATCCAGATGGAGACCCTATATGGCCAATCTGGCGAGCGTGTCTGGCGTGCACAGTTCATGGAGCTTGCCGTCGACTTCACCAACGGGCCCCAAAGACATGAATCGCAAGGCTGGTCCACAAGACTCTTCACCGGAGAAGGAGGTCGAGGTATTGCAATAATGTACATCAAGTCAGGACTGCCTAAGTAATCAGGAATGTACTTCCAGGTCCCGGCCACATCTACCACTGACGTAGGATCCATAAATAGGTCGAGGACCTCGGTGCAGACTCGCTGTTAGCGGAGTGCATCGAAGAGCAACCTTGGAGGAGTCGCCGTCACTGATCGATTGGGAGAAACACCAAGCCATTATCGTCGGAATGCAGACCACTGGTTATGATATCGAGACGACTGACGATAACACCGTTACAATCATGGAACGCCCAGATAACGATGGACCTAGGTATTAAAAAGATGACCGTGACTGATCTTCCCTACAAACAAGGCTTGTCGGTGCGAGGTTGGGAGGCGTTTGAGGATTACTTTGCATATCTCGAGTACCGTACCAGGACTAAATGGGATCCAACTTTGACTACAACGTACAATCTTTTTGTTTTTGGATGTTATTGTTACGGCGTTGGTGGCATTGTTTGTCATGTGTCGGGTTTTGGAGTTCTATCACTATGTAGGTAAGCTTATACGCCCAGTATGCTGTCACATGGCAGAGTAAGAGAGTAAGTGCCTACCTAGGCCGTATCTCTACTGTAGTATACACCTGGGCAGCCTAACGTCGCGATGTGGAGATACCTGAGCAGTTGTAATACAGTGCGCAGGGTATCAAGAGGTACCAGGTAGGATCACTACATGAAGTGTGGTACAACATGATACATACCGATAGTATGTCAACGTAGAAGGAGCGTTTTGGCGGTCTGGCTCTTGTTTAGGACGCAACTACGATGGAAGGTGTAGTACCTACAGAAATTTTGCTTACCTGCCTGTGCTTTTAATCATTCCTCTGGACCTTTACAACAGTACCTACCTATCTTAAGCAATGTAAGCAGACATCGCGACGCATAAGTTCATGGGCACTGTCTGCTTGTCTGCTTGTGGATTCACTGTGCACAAGACCCCCACGTTTAGTCCGTGCCTAAAACCGCCTAAGGCAGGTACCTACAGACAGTACAGCGCAGACTTCCCCGAACCACTCATTGGCTGCTAAAGCTCAACTGCTAGGCCACGTGCACAGTGCCCTCTAACAAGTATCCACGATAGGTACCTGTTATCGGAGCAATGCGGCTGGGCAATCGTGCTGGTTAGGTCCTGACTTGGTCCAGCACAAGACCAATGTCTCTCCTACACACATCACACGCCCTCAGCTAGGTATTCTCCAACCACTGCTGCATCTTCTCCAGACAAAAGGCGCCCAATCCCGCCGATTCCCACCCCAGTACCGCGCCGAGACTGTATGTAAATCCAACATCTCACGTCTCATTGTCCCCTTGACGCTGCGACGGAATGACTAACTAACCAAGGACCGACTGTTGGCGACTTCCAAGGGTGCTTCGCATCAGATATACGAAGTTGCTTGACGACCGAGGATTTATTCACTAGATGGCCCGATAACCAAGCCACTTGACAACTGTGGATGCGCAAGAATGACGACCCCAACTCGCGACAGTAGCCGAACACCCCAGCCTGGCGGTGGTGCTCAGCGACCACTGCTTTCGTCATCGCCTGGCTCAGTTCGAAGTCGAAACTATGGTACCTCGGTTCCTCGAGCGGATGCAACAGCTAGGCTTGCTTCACCCATTCCATCTCAAGCCTTTGGTACCTCACCCTCGCATCGCTCATCGTCTCCAAGCCGAGGCGATCCAGCCGTTGCTTCAGAGGGCTCCGCACCTCTCGCCGGGAGCTCAGCTGCTGGAGGAGCTGTAGGTCCAGGAATATCTGCTCTGGCTGCAGCCCTGTCAAATTCCGCTGGGCAATCGCCTCCAAGATTTGGGACACCTCCGGCACGGCCTCTATCACCCCTCGCAACTGGATCGCTTCAGGGTGCTCCGGACGTTGGCTCATTCGACGCAAAATCGAGACTTGCTCAGGCAGGTAACACTGGGGCTTATGAGGACGTCGAGATCGTAAAACGCCATCTTGTACAACCATCTGATGCACCCGACTCCGGATCTGATTCTAATGGGGACAAGTCCAAGGGGAAACAGGTCGGCAATTTTTCGGAATCCGCGCAAGAAGATGATGAATTCTACAGCCTAAGGCTGCAGGGCGGTGACATTACACGACAGATTTACCGGTGGTCGGAAGAAGCAGACAGCCGGCGTCGTACACAGCGAAGCAAAAGCTTTAGTCATGCGCGAGACGAGCCCGAAAATGAGATCCTTGATATAAATACCATCAATGTCCCTGGTGGTTTTAGGAGGGACTATCTTCGGAGGGCAGCGCAAAGTCCTGCGGCTACTCCCCGAGCACTCGAGGCTGGTCACACGTCTCCCAGAAACGGAAATGAGCCGCAGTTGTTTACGAGCAGTTTCCTAGAGTTTCTAACTATTTACGGGCATTTTGCTGGAGAGGAGCTTGAGGAAGACGATGAAGTGCTCCGGCCGGGTGAGTACTTCTCGTCAGGAGAGGACTCGGACTTTTACGATAGCGAAGACGAGAGGGAACCGATGGAAGACAGCACACTGCTCACGCCTTCAAAGCGCAGACGGAGACGAAAAGCTAGGGGTGGCAGCGGTACTAATACCCCGTTCAGCGCAGCGTTACTTCTTTTGAAGTCATTTGTCGGCACAGGAGTCCTATTTCTACCCCGAGCTTACTTGAACGGTGGGATGGTGTTTAGCAATGTCATCCTTGTTGCTCTTGCTGCTCTGAGTTACTATTGCTTCATCCTCCTTATAACCACACGGCTGAAAGTTGAGGGCTCCTTTGGTGATATCGGCGGCATCATCTACGGTGAATGGATGCGGAAACTGATCCTGGCTTCCATCGTGCTTAGCCAAATCGGGTTTGTTGCTGCCTATACTGTGTTCACAGCAGAGAATCTACAGGCCTTCGTTCTTGCCGTGACGAACTGCGGCACACACGTAAAGATCACCTGGTTTATCTTGATGCAGATGGTCATATTCCTGCCCTTCTCGCTGTTCCGCGACATAGGCAAACTTGGCTTCACCGCCTTGATCGCGGATGCTTTCATTATTATTGGACTCGCCTACTTGTTCTACTATGATGTTCTCACCCTCAGTACTCAAGGTTTGTCAGATATCATCCTATTCAACAAAAAAGACTGGACGCTTTTCATCGGCACGGCCATCTTTACTTTTGAGGGCATCGGCCTTATCATTCCCATTCAGGAGTCGATGAGACATCCCGCCAAGTTCCCGAGAGTCATGTTCAATTCTATGATTATCATGTCGGTCATCTTCATTACGATGGGTGCGGTGTCCTATGCAGCGTACGGTTCCAAGACGGAGACTGTTGTCCTTCTCAATCTGCCACAAGACAACAAATTCGTGAATGGAGTCCAGCTCCTCTATTCTCTTGCCATTCTGTTGTCGACGCCATTGCAAATCTTCCCAGCCATCAAGATCACTGAAAACGCGCTCTTCACCAAAAGTGGGAAGTACAACCCGTATATTAAGTGGCAGAAGAATATGTTTCGGTTCTTCATGGTATTTCTATGTGCACTCATCGCCTGGGGAGGCTCCGATAATCTGGACAAGTTTGTGGCGTTAGTGGGAAACTTCGCCTGCATTCCTTTGACTTTTATTTATCCGGTAAGTGGTGACTCTTTTCGTATTTGTAAAAAGAAAGGGGGGGTACTGGAAGAAGAAAAGTCAAGACAAGAAACATGACTAACCTTGAGCAAAGCCTCTTCTCCACTACAAAGCTGTAGCTAGAACGCGATTCCGCAAGATTTCCGACATTGTGCTTTGCGTCTTCGGCTTCGTTGCAATGGGCTATGCAACGAGTCTCACGGTGATCTCCTGGGCGAGCGGTCCATCGACGAAGCCCCCCGGTTATTGCGATACCCACCATCTTTGAGCCGGTGAACAAGCAACTACTGGCCTGTATTGTCACGCTGTATAAGTACTAATTGCATAGCGGTTTGGATTTACTGCCTAGCTAGATGGATTTCCGGCGCTTGTATATGGAGTAATTGACTTGGTCCGCATTGAAGCAATAAACTGTAGAGTACAGATAACATGATGGAGGGATGGATTAGGATTAAAGGATAGAATGAATGCATTTAAATAAACTGTTATAACCTTGAATTCATTGAGAAGGTGACCCATAATGACTTGGTACCTCGTCTTGTTGAATACTAGGTATACTCAATCCCAAGGTTACAGTGTAAGGGTGTAAATTGTATTGAACTGGCTATTCAGTATAGGTAGTACAAGTTCCTGTGCTTCTGCGGCTCTTCGCCCACATTCTCCCCATTGGTTGAGATCGATAAGAGTCAGGTGGGGCTAGCCCTCTTAGCGGACAAAGGGTACGTACCTTACTCATCAGCCAGAACTCAAAACATCCCTAGTCCGACCTTGATTCCTTGTGATCATTCCTTCTGCTGTTCAATATTGCTTCATCCATCAGGACAGACTAATCTCCTTGCTGCTATATTAACACTTGCTCTACATCTTGACATAACAAATTCTTTTTCATTTAGCTCTTGTCTTGGTGCATCTACTATTGGCAGCAGTGCTATGTTGTAGTTGTGTCTTTGAGCGTCGTTGTCTTGCTGGGTATTGTATATACCTACCTCTCTACCTTATCGTTCAACGGTCTTTGCAAGTAACACAGCGGTGCTTTTTTGGTGGCACCAGTGACCAAAGATGAACGCACCAGACAGGTCAGTGGCTTCCTTTTATTTGTGCCCTCCGTATCTATTTACCTCTATGTCTACAAGTGGCCATAGTGTATAGCGTACTTATACAGGATGTGCGTGGGGGTTCTTCAATCCTTTGCTTCGAGGGCAATGGAGGATTCAACGGGCCAGCTGCTCTACCTCGAGATGGTATTTTTGATGGCATGCGTTTCTTGGCACTTTGAAGGGCAGCCATGTCTTCGAGCTGAGCGTGACCGGACTAGCACCAACCCAAGTGTTGTGCTGGTGTATCCTCGTGGGCAAGTTCTTGTTCTTGTTGCAAGAATTGCAGCCACACACCCAGCGAAAGCGACCTGCATTTGGCAAGAGCTTCAGTTGGCACCTTCCCACCTTCTCGTCTTTGCATTTGGCTAGCCATACCTACCTTAGGCATACTTCCAGTCTCTACGCTTTATCAACTCTATAACGCCCTCTGCCTCTTTTACAACACATCTCCGATCCATACTCCCTCTACTTCACACAAACAACACCATCTCTCCCATATCCTTGACCGGCATTTGCTACAACCACCAAACTACTGACTGCCCAACATGGCCAACCCAAAGCATTACAATGAGATTGAACACCTGTTTGCAAATTCTGTACCTTTTTGGCCTGGTCTTGAGCTGACCATACTTTCCAGGTTCGAACTCTTCCTCGTCAACGAGGCTGAGGGCGAGAAGAAGATTACCGAGAAGCCCTTCGCTGGTGAGCGTCTTTCCTTCGCTAATCGGTGCTTCCCAAGCTGTATCTCGTTTGCTAATCAGGACAAGGTACTTCCAATACGTCGGATTTTATCTTGCTGAAGGAAGACCACACCCTCGGAAACCTCCTCAGCGAACACCTCAAGCAAGCCCCTCATGTCTTGATGGCTGGTTACAAAGGTACTTCTCACCATAAGCATACCATCCATCCTTTGAGCCGGCATTTAACACAAGCTAGTGGGCCATCCCAACGTTCCTGAGGTCTTGATTCGCTTACAGACCGATGGCACCGTCACTCCCCGAGAGGTTCTAATCGACACTTGTAAGCAACTCGTCGCGTCTTATGCCCAACTGGGTCGTGAATTCACTCGCGAATATGAGCTTCGTCGTATGGTGGCAGCTGGAGAGCACGAGAATGGCGGTAAGCCATAAGGGAGAGTCACTTCACTCATCGGCGTTTCAACTTTTCGCGGACTACGGAATTGGTAAAAGCCGGGCAGGCTATGGGAGGGCGTTTTCGGTCTGCAATGTTGTTTCGGGCGAATGCACAAAGTTGATTTCGGATCTGTGACCTGTTTTATAAACATACAGCTGCCAGATCCATTTGATAGGATGAACCACGAAGGTCACATTTATCACAAAAAGCGCCTTCCCACTATCGTGATCCTCGTGAATTGACTCGTGCTCTCCAGTCGCCCATAGCTTTGATTCTTTTTTTTTCTTTCTTTTCAATACACCCTC
Source organism: Xylaria venustula (assembly GCA_022578775.1). NCBI lineage: Eukaryota > Fungi > Ascomycota > Sordariomycetes > Xylariales > Xylariaceae > Xylaria > Xylaria venustula. The sequence goes on along the minus strand of MU389340.1, from coordinate 539,228 downwards.
GTAATACCAGATCATTCCATCCTAGATGATATAGGTCATGTGGCTACGGGTCCTTCACCACCTGGTATCAACTGTTGCGAACGAAGTCAGTTTCTCGTCATTCGTAAAAGGGGAAAATTTGATGCGTACCATGCAAATATTGTTGCCGTTCAAGAGGATCTTAGGGAGCTTCGTGTGGTTACCTGAGTAATCGCTGCGTCTTATTAACCCCTTTCATTCGTCCTTAATAAGAAAAAAGAACAAGTCCTTACAATTCCGTTACGTCCTCAAGGACCATGTCTATAGTGAGAACCGATTAGCATTTATCCTGTCCTCTCTCCCGAGACATCTCAGAGTCGCAACAGCATCGAAGATTTTACTTACTCACGTAGTCATCAAATCCCATCAGAGTGCCACTGAATTCTGTTGAAGAGAATCGAGCCATCAGCTCATATTCGTAATGAAAGCAGAAGAAGAAATTCAATCGCCAAATGAGCGGGTGAAGGAGTCAAAGCTTCGTACCCTTGTCCCCCTTCATGACAACCCATATCCGAGATCCCACGCACTTATCGATCAGCTCTGGCAATATCTGTCAGTTGTGTTCTACTTTTATGTACTGCGGGATGTGGATCGTTTGGGGGTGAACGGACCCAGGGGGAGAAGTTGTGACGCCATTGCGATTGACTCGTTTTTGACGCAGTGGGATTGACGATAATGTATTATGGGCGTTTCTCAACTTGTAGATTCTCTGTTTTGTCGTTGGATTAAATAAAGTAGTCACCTGATCTGTAGTACGGTATTCCGTCTTGGGTGGTACTTGATTTAGGTACAGTGCTGGGCAGGCGAGCAGGTAACAAACCTAGAGCTAGGAGTGGCTGACTAAGGGAAGCAAAGCGGTTTAGCGCGGCGCATTGTGCCGTGAAAGAGCGCTATAGGGCGCGTCTGCCACTTAAAACACGGCCATGCGCGCGTTCAAACTGCAGATGACTACCTAGCGGGGACAACTGCCTCTATCTAACTATCTCACCTCCCTGGAGCCTGGGGATACCGAGTCTAGGCAACTAAGCTACCATCGCCACCATCAGTCCAGTTGTAGCACAAATCGGTCGAAATTCGGCCATGGAGCTTAGCTGCGAACCCCCTAATTGCTGATCCTCGCAAATGACCTTCCTCGGAAGCTCAGACCGGGGCGGAAATGTTGTGAGACGTTCCTACAGCGTTCTGCGCACGTCGTCGCCGTCCCTTGCTTTGCGGTTCGTACCTAGAATGTTTTGTCTTGTATTTGAAGGTAGATTGATGTGTGCTGATTCGAAGATGCTGCTATAGCCCGTATATGGCAAATCACACCCTCAGGATGGCGGCGACGCCGTCTCGAACAAGCCGATTATGGCATCCTGCCCGGGGTATCTCGTTCTCACCTGTTCCTGCATCACCTACGTCTCCCGCTGCCACGCCACGGGCTGTGGCGGACCTTTCCCTCGGGGCTCACCAGTCTCATGTCGCTCCATCGCAGGCGATCGGTATTCGGAACGCGACCTGGGATGCTGCGATAATCCCACATGAAACGCCTACTCAGAGAGCTCAATCAACAGCACCGGGCTCCGATCTACCAAACCCTGTAGATTCATCTGCCTCGGTGCAGGTCTCAGTAAAGGCGGAGGTGGGCGTAAGGGTGGAGGTGGATGTAGAGGAAGACATAGGGGCAGAGGCAGAAGCAGAAGCAGAAGCAGAAGCAGAAGCGAACGCAATTGAGGTGGAGAAGAAAGTGACCGACGACCCTCCACCTGTTGTCGTCGACTACAAGATGGTAGACGATATGTTCTACGCTGCCAAGAGATCCCCCCCGGGTTCGCCTGAGTCCTTTTGGTCCTATTCACAGTACAGGCGCACCGCAGAAGATGGCTCGTTGCACAAGGTCAAGGTACACTACTGCCGCAGTACACATACCATGGAGCGGGTCTGCCAACAATACTTTATGGACGAGAAGATCCTCGGTTTCGATTTGGAGTGGATGGCAGACTCGACTCGGCGAGACGGCCTGAAAAGGAACGTTTCGTTGATCCAGTTAGCCAGTCCGAGTCGCATTGCTCTGTTCCACGTCGCTTGTTTTGCCAATAGCGAAGATATGGTCGGCCCGTCTTTCAGGCGTCTCATGGAAGACCCCGATGTCTTCAAGGTTGGCGTCTCTGTCAAGGGCGATACGACACGATTGCGGAATTTCCTGGATATCAACTCTCGGGGATTGATGGAGTTAAGCCATTTGTACAGGCTCGTGACGTACTCCAGACTCGGTCAGTATCACAACATCAACAGGAGGTTGGTGCCATTGGCAACCCAGGTTGAAGAGTATCTCCATCTTCCGCTCTTCAAGGGCCAAAATGTCCGATCTAGCGACTGGTCAAAGCCCTTGAACATGGATCAAACTATATGTGAGTTTCTGTATATCGTACGTATGGCTGGTATCATTATACTCACGCATATCAGACTCGGCTTCTGATGCCTATGCTGGAATACAATTATAGTGAGTAACTCTCGGAATCATACCCCTCTAATTGTAGCTACTCATAAGGCGGAACGGTCTCTACACCGGCCGCATTCACGTTTTATAAGCCTTGAACGGCTTTGAACTCTTCAGGTTACACTTACATCAATAGTTGCTAATCCTGAGTTCTGTAGTCTGACCTTGGAGCACCACCGGAAGCAATTAGATCCCCTTCCACCTTTGCCGCATCGTGCAGAACTGAATCTTATGATTCCGCTCCCAGATGGCGTAAAGATATCTCGTCCAAGGAAGACCCTAGACGGTGACGATGTGGCGCCCGAAATAGCTGCGGCTCTAGAAGCTGTCAGTACTAACAATGAAGAGACTGCCTCACGCATCACAACCCCATCCAAGAGTAAAACCAGCACTACCTCTAGAAAGAAGCCTGCAGCAACACCCGAGCGCCCAAAAGACTCCCGTGTTGAAGTGGCAGAAGACCGAGCGACTTCCTATCGGACATCACACCCCCAATCGCGCTCCTCATTCCCACAGCTTCGAGCATATTTTCTCTGGCACTCCTACGATTTATCACCTGCTGCCATCGGGCAACTGCTTCGTGATCCGCCCTTGAAAATAATCACGGTCGTCCAGTATATTATGTCCGTCGTACAGTCTGAGAAGCTCCCTGTCGATCACGACAGACTGCGCGAGCTTGCAGGTCTCGTTCCGCAGAGCAAGCTTTGGGCTCGATGGCCTGTAGTCGCGGGCATGGTTAATACTACTCCAGATTCCACAGATTCCTAACCCGCCGTGGGTTCTATTCCCTCTATTTCGTTCCCGTCAATTGAATAATAGATTCCGAATTCCTAGACTCGGCATTGGAAAACGAGATAGAATTTCCTGTATCTATCATAAAATGACAGAATATGAGGGCTTGAAAGCAGATTGGCCTTCTCTGCGCGGCACTAGAGATCTTGTGGAATCATGGGATTATTGAAATACGACGACGATGGATACCCCTATATGTAAATTAGTGTTAGAAAACACCGATACTCCCAGCTGTTCTTCGCCCTTTTCGCTGTTCTGTCAAGATGTCCTTCACAGGTACATATTTATTTGCTTGTCTGCCTCGACACTGGCAGTAGGATCTTTAAAGGTGTAACAGAGCTTGAGTGATATGCTGCTTTGCTTATACTTATCAATATTATATCTCTAGAGAGCAACAAGGCTACGTATTCATTCATCTCGATACTATTTTGCATTGGTATTATAGGGAGCATCAAGAACAAGGTATTTACATGTTTGCCTCCTCGCAACACAATCAACGGAGCGAGGAAGCAGTCAAGCCAGCCCAAAATAAACCGAACCAAGCCCTGTTCTGGCCGAGGTTAGCTGGAAGAAGCCAATAAATCTTGTCCCCGGTTGATCTGCACCACCTTGTCCTCGCCACCACTGACGATACCAAAAGTCTTGTCCCACGCGACGCCGAAGATCTTGACGCCGCGGCCGGGGACCTCGCCCGCTGTCCGCCGCCTGCTCTTCAGGCTCTCGCGCTCGATGACGTACACGGACTCGGACACGCTGCCGCCGCCCTCGGCCTTGGTGGCCGCGCGCGCGCTCCGCAGGTCCCATACGCGACACGTGCCGTCGTATGAGCCCGACACGAGACTGTAGTCGTTGTCGGGCCCCGCGGCGAGGCTCGAGACTATGTTCCTGTGGCCGCGGAGCGTCAGCACCGAGGTTGTACTGGCCGAGACGCGCGGGTCGACGAGCGTGATGTGGCGCGCCGATGTGGCGGCCGCCAGCAGCACCGAGGAGCGGTGCAGCGGCGCCAGCGCGAGTAAAGGGTGCGAGGTCGTGATGACATTCTCGACCTTGGAGGTCGTTAGGTCGATGGTCCGTATCGTGTGGTCCTGAGAGGCCGTGTACGCCACGCTGGCGTCCGTGGGGTCGAAGCAGACGGCCGTCGCCGGCGAGTTGTGCACGGGCATCAGGCTCAGCGGTCCGCGCTGGGGCGCTGCTGATGCGCCTGATAGTTTTCTCTTTTTGGACTCGGATGCGCCGGCGCCGGGGAGGAGGTTCGCTGGCGCGGCGGGAGCGGACGACTTCGATGTCGTCCAGAGTCCGACTGCGCCGTCGGCTGAGGCACTGAGCACGCGGCCCGTGGGCCCGTGGACGTCCAGAGCGTCGACGCTCGCTTGGTGGCCGTAGAGTTCCAGGCTTGGTTTCAGCGTGCCTTGCAGCCCGTCTTCCGACTCGGCATATTTCCATATGCGCACCGTGCGGTCGAGGCCGGCAGATGCAATCTGTGTCGAGGAAAGGAACTTGGCAGCCTTGGCGCTCGCTGTGTGTCCACCGCTCGAGGACTTTGCCATTGACTTGCCCGAGGGATCCCAGATCTGCAACAGCCCGTCGAACGAGGCCGACACGATGCGGTCTTGGTTAGGGCCGCGCTTGTCACCGGACCAGATACCGGCGCGCGAAGTGGCCGATAATACGTCTACAGCGCTGATCCAGTCATCATGTTCGAAGCTTGCCTGGTGCACGGGCGGGATCAGACTGCGCACGTACTGGACCGTCAGTGTCTCTTCGGCGTTCAGGCCGTTGATCTCGAGGTATTCCTGTAGCGAGGACCGCAGAAACTGGCCGTTTATTAGGAAGTCGAAGGGGATGGGCGACGGTGTGTCGAGCATGGACGATGAGTTGAGAATTCGCGATAGGCCATAGCGCTTCAGATCTGCATTGTCATTAGCAAAGGATTTGGCTGCGATGCGTTTGAAGAGATGGCCTGCCTGTCGGAACCACTAATAAACTACTCCTGTCTTCGGGTAATTGCAGGTCTGGGGAGGTAGTAGTGAAGTTGACGCGAACTTCTTTGGGTGCAGCCATTGCTGGCTGTCCCATCGGTGTGTCCATGTCAAAGGGCTCTTATGATGGGCGCAGGTAAATGGAGAGGAAGTCGAGGTGGATTTGGCGATGGACAATCAAATCTTGTAGGTTAATCGGTGAAGATGGTTGATTTTGGGAAAAAAGAATTCGTCGTTATGAACTCCTCTTCGGGTAAAAGAAAATGAGAGAAGAGTAGGTTTTATCGCCGTCTGGCTCTTGTGTTCGACCAAGGCTCGTCCGTCGTTGTTGTTCAATCTTGCTGGATGCAGATCAGCAACTTTTTTTGCAGGGGTCCAGACAGTACCTTCCCCGGCCTTGTCAGCCTTACCCCGCCGTGACAGGGATATCAACCAATGGAAGGGAGCAGTTTGACCGTGAGGGCCTCAGCCACAGACGAGCTAACGCCACATTTCCAATTTACGCCAAAACGCGTCTTATCCTCAATCGACGCGTTTGTAGGCTCAATTGACTTATCGATTATCGCCGACGCTTGCCCCTTGACAGAACAAGGAACCACCCACCCATACAATACACACAACAAGAATGATCGCGGCCGGAGGAAAATCATAATGTCACAGCTCGATAATGTACAGGGCAATTTACTCCGCAAGCCTACGTGAGCTCCAGCCCACATGCTCATACCTCACGATGATCAAAAAAAAGCTAACCCTTGTGACCAGGGGCAAGGCGGAGGATGAGCTTGAGCGAATTGCATCAGAGTACACGCCACTGCACTCCTTCAAGCTAGACAAGGAGAAGTCATACCAGCAGCAGTATGCCGACATGTACTTCCTGCGGCTTACAAAGCTCAAGCCTACCGTCGAAGAGAGGGCGTCGGAAGCTTGGCATGACACCGTCATCGGCGATGAGCCCGCCAAGAGAGTCGACCGAGTCTTGGACATTCGACAGGGCGAGCTGTGCTGGGTCTCCGGCACCGTGTACATGGACATGGCCCTGAAGCCCAATATTCTTGATGATGTTTCCAAGGATGTATGTGACGAGCCACCTCAGGCATATATCTGCTCTGATACTGCGACGATTCAAAGCTGATTGTATGTAGAGATGGATATCGGCGCCTATATCGAATAACAAATACTATTCCGAGGACGGGTCGGACGCCGTGACTCTGGAAGATGAGTCCGGCCGCATACGTCTAGTGGGCGATTTCCTGAAGGACGTAATCCTGGTCACCGGATGCATCGTCGCCGTCATGGGGACTGAGAACGTCAACGGCGAGCTGGAGGTGATTGATCTCAAATTCCCCGACCTGCCTCCACAGCCGGACCGGTGGGCCGCCTCAAAACCGCCCACCACGAACGGGAAGAGCCAGTCCAAGAAGCCCAAGGATGAGGACGAGGAAATGACAGACGCCCCCGTCAAGGGAAAGGGAGGCAAGATCGCCATCGTGTCCGGACTCGGGTTCTCGGGCGGGGACGCAAGCCACTCCCTCGAGCTCAACCTATTGCTCGACTACCTCTTAGGCGAAGCCCTAGACCCCACAGCGCAGCGCGAACTATCGCAGATCAGCCGTCTCATCATAGCCGGGAACTCGATATCCCTCGAGGAGCGACAGCCCATAGACGAGGACTCGGCCGAGGGAAAGGTGGACCAGAAGAAATACGGCTACGACAGCAGTTCCTATAACGCCTTACCCTCCCAGCTCCTCGACGAATTCCTTTCCGACCTCCTCCCCTCCATCCCCATCACCTTGCTCCCGGGTGCCCAGGACCCCGCGAACTCGAGTTATCCCCAGCAGCCCATCCACCCGGCCATATTCCCGCTCTCGCGCGCCTACACGGCGGCTCCCGGCTCGACCGAGACCGGCTGGCTGGACACGGTGACGAATCCCTGGGAAGGCGAGGTCGACGGCTGGAGAGTCCTGGGCACCGGCGGCCAGAACGTCGACGACGTATTCAAATATGTTGGCAGCGATGACCGTCTGGGCATGATGGAAGCCATGTGCAGGTGGCGGTGTTGCGCGCCGACGGCGCCCGACACATTATGTAAGTCATTTCGCTTTCCCTGAGGCTTCATCAAGCCCCCTATCCATGTAGCTCGCTTTATCTTTCTATCTACTATCTACCCCTTATTCCCCCAAAAACAATGTGTACAACACTCACACAGCAACGCACTACTAATGACTGTTTTCTCAATCAGGGAGTTACCCTTTCCAAGACGACGACCCGTTCGTCATGCACTCGTGTCCGCATCTTTACATAGTAGGCTGCCAGCCCGAGTTCGGCACCAAGGTGATCCAGGGCGAAGAGGGACAGACGGTGCGGCTGATAGCAGTCCCGTCATTTTCTGCAACGCGGGAGATCGTGCTGGTCGACTCGGAGACGCTCGATGTGTCGAGGGTAAGGATCACTACGGATTAGAAATCGAACCTAGATCCGGCATCTGAGTAATGAGAACAAAAGAAATATTAGTAAAGTCATGGATGATGATACCCAGCTAGAGTATGGCGAATCCAAGAGGCAATATACTTCATACCATTTGACTGTCCAAACCCTTTGATCCAAGCTGTCTACGCGAGTTTTCACCTACGATGGACAAGGAGGTCGAGGAAACAACGCATGGAATTAGATATTAAATCTGGATGATATTCGAGAGTAAATCTGCGCATGCTGTAATGTTGCTCTTCCTGGAAAGAACAGGAAATTATATGAAACGCCGCGATCACATCGCGAATCCATACCCACGATATCTCTCACCGCAGTGATTGTAGTGTCCATGCACGTCTAGGTAGAGAAAAGGAACTACGGCGCCGCCGTCGCCTGCAGGTGGACTACCGACGAGATACTTCCAACCATACCATCTTTATGAGATCCCAGTATATCAATTCCTGTCGCAATATCCTTGTCCATATCATCAAGTCAAGTCGGGCCTCATCTTCTCTAACCGGAAATAGCAAAATTCCTCTTTCTCCCCCTTTCCCCCTTTTCTCATTGAGTTCCGGTCCGCGCTCACCTCCCTCGATTCGTCGTTTAAATGGTTTGCGTCTCCGAAATGCTCTTCTCACGCTCATCACCACGCGCAGATTCCCCAACGTCCTCGGTGCCGTTATCAGGCAAGTTGTCCAGCCATTCCACGGTAAGCATGCCGCCCCTGTCAGGCTCCGTCTCTTTCTCTCGTACATCTTTCTGAGCCTCCAAGAGTCGAGCTTCATTGACGGCGTCTGCCGCGTTAAAGATAGCCAAGTCATTAAAGCTAACCTTAGCCGCAGTCTTCGGCTTTGTGCTGGACTTGGCTCTCTCCTTAACATTCGGCTTGACTGTATTACCAGAGTTCGGGCTCGGGTCCCTTTTAGAACGCGCAGGGACAGCTCGGCCGCGACTCGAGCGCGAAGTGGATAGAGTTGAGGCCTCGCGCCAGTTCGAGGGCAGACACACCAACCCGGCTTTCTCACTAGTTCTTGAGCGGCGGCTGACGTTGGGTGAGTCTACCGGTCGCCACATTCCAGCCTGGTTAACGACGAAATCCGGGTCTTTGGCTAGAACTTCAATACGCCAGGCCAAGTTACGCAGCCCTGCCACGGCGTCCTCGACTTCGCGGTCCCAGCGCTTCTCCATGGCTTCGACGTCCTTAGTCCTGTAACTGGTCACTGTGTGCGGGTCTGTTGAAGTGTTCTGGTCATCCGTAACGCCAGCTTTGTCGCATCCCTTGTCTCCGCTAGATGTAGCAGAGTCAAGTCTCAGTTGCTCGTCTTTGTGAAAGTAGCGTAAATCAAATTCGGTCTCCCAGTACTTATCGTATCTATCACAGGCCAAGACACGCACCCACTGGGTCCGGATCTTGAACAGCGCGTCGCCGACCATCGAGCCCTGCCGCAAATACCAACAGATGGGAACCTCGTCGGGCTGCTGCGTCTCAGGGTCCCCGTCTAAATCATCGTTGCACAAGGCCGGAACTTCGAGAGTAAGCGTGTGCAAGTTGGCGGGATGAGCAAGATCTCCGCCAGGAAGGAACTTAAGGAGAGCGCGCTCGAAACTCCGGCGGTGTTCGTTGAAATGCATTCGGGTGCGGTCGACCTTGATCTTGATGAAGCGGATCAGATGCCCGTATTCATTGATAGGTACCACGCTCTCTCCGAATACCTGGTTCAGTACCGGGTATGTATGGCCGTGTGATGGCGAGGGGTCCCGTAGGTCATACTTGAACTGGTTTTCGCCAAACAGGATCCGCAGTCCCTGGTTTCTCAACATGTGACTGGTGCATAGGATAGAGAGGCTGAGACGAGGCCGCGAGCGCGGGAACACACGCGACCAGTCGTTGAAGACGATGATCTCGTGCGGCCATTTGAGGATGTAGCGGAGGATCTCGTCGATGATCTCAATGGGCAATTCAGTAAGGTTGCGGGAGACAGCGCTTTGTTCGACAGCAGTTGTAGTACTAATACTAACTGGCACGGCCGTGGGCGATGATGGGGGCGAAAGTAGAGGTGGGTGTAGACCTGAAGGCGGAGCTGGAGGAGATGGAGCTGAGGGCGGAACGGGAGGAGTTGAAACTGAGGCCGGAGGGGGTTTATTCAACCCTGGCTTCCTTGCCCAGCGAGCACGACGTGCCAATTTCTTCTTCCGTCGTCCGTGGCCACCCTTTCTTCGTTTGTCTGGGCTATCATCAAATGATGAGTTGGCAGACCGTTTGTAAGTGAACAGAACCGAATCCAGGGGGAAATTGGTAGCTTCGAACTGAACAGGGGAGTTAAGGTGTCGTTCCTGACGGACTTTTACCCTGTGCAGTATATTGGCTTTTTCTTGTTTTGTTAGCGGCACTCGCTCAGGCTTTTTCCTAGGCTTCTTATGCTCAGGCTTAGACTTAGACTTAGGCTCAGGCTGAACCTCTACGTCTGCTGGAGACGTGTTGCATGTGGACATCTTGCTACTAGGCACACGGGAAGCCTTGATGCAAGGATTTGGAGTGAATGTCTACTTCGTCTCCTTGTCTGATTCGTCCTCGGGGAGGTAGTATACCACCTGCGGCAAGTAGAAAGAGCAGGGCTGTGTTTCAATGGTCCAAGACTGGGTGTTGGGGACTGCTGATGACAAGAAAACTTCAATAGCTAGATAGACTAGAATCAAAGCAGACTAGAATTTAGTTATTAAATAAAATCTTGTGTGAAAATCTCATTTGAGTTGGCATATGAGTATTGATGTAGATGGGCTAGGGAAGCGTTGAATTATTGCTGAGAAAATGCAGAGTGCTCCTGGCAGACATTCGTTTCTTGGTAAGAAATCGACAGTAGCCCGATATTTGTCTCAAGAGGCAGTCCGTCTTTGTTACCTGTATTATTGGAGCTGGCGAGGATCAATGCATATGAATGAGTGTTGTGGCAAACGGAGACGGAAAGTGTAGACTATGATGAGAATCGCCAAAGAAGGGACGAGGTGGTGGACCATGTTAGGTAGAATTAAAGTCCTGCTACTTGGTTATTTACTAAGAGGCGTTGTCTCGGAGAAGGCTGAGGGGGCATCGACAACCATCTCAGTTAGTTGGGTTGGCCGGGTTGGTGGCTGCGCCTGCCATCTCATGCAAAATATGTCAAAAACACCAGGAACTACCACATGCATTAGAAACAGGCAAATGTAGACGTACCGATATATTGAACTCCGCCGGATGCATATACCCACTTGCCTTATGTACATATGTAATGTCTACCCATATATATATATATATACATATATATCTATATATATCCCGGTAGGAAGGTGCGTGCCACTGGTCAGGTATATACAGATACTTAGGTGCTTACGTATGTGAATTTAACTTGAATTGTATTACGGAGAAATTCACATTTATTTCGTGATTCTTGCTGAAAGATAGAGATGGCTTAGCAATATGAATAGACGTTTTAAATTCCCTATTTACTTAGGCAAGGGCCAGTCTTGATAAAATCCAGAAGCAGACGGCTGAACGTTCAAGATATGGAAGTTAGCTAAGGTGCTGTCATGACCTTATGGCTTCGACGAGTAACAAAGGACGATTATAGAGAAATGGTTATCCACATGTGTTATTCACGTCGAGAGCCGACTTATCTTCTCCCCTTTCGTATTGTTCGCTGTCGTGATTGCTACCGTATATTTTGAACTTTCTCGTATATTATTACCACCAATATATGCCCCTTTCCCATGCCATCATGGAGCTATCCACGATCCCAACTATGATGCGTTTTGGTCAGAAAATCATCAACTTTTTTTGATAGCCAAAACGCCGAGCTGATGGTGCATTATCATCCTGTCCCTCGACATATAAGACGCTCTATATCCTGCTGCTGAAAACACCAGCAAATCAATCATTTCTGGACTTTAATGCAATACTATTTCCCTCTCTCCTTTCTTTTCTCTCTCTCTTTTATGATCTGGCTTAGCAATCGTCGGATGTGCGAAAGTGTGACTTCAATGAATGTCGTATTTGAGTGACTCTATCACCAGTTCGCCTCATCTTCGACTCATGTTCGACCCTGGTCGCGAGATGAGATGGTTATTGACCAATGTTCAGCTGCATCAAAGGCGGTTGTCGTAGTGATACCGAATCTGTGTTGACAGGACAGAAAATGAAGCAGTCTGCAGGCTGTAAAAAGGGATTTGGAGTAGGTAGACTATTATGCTAGCCAATCTTCCTCGTCCCGCTTCAAGCCTCTCATCATAAGACCCTCATCGAACGAATCATCATCTCCGTTACCCTCGTCGCCTTCCGGCGTCTCTTCATTCGCGTCGGGGACAGTGGCCGCTGAGTTTACGGGTTCGCTCGCAAAACCGTCTTCGGCATCAAACATCCATGTCATGCCATTGGCTTCTTCTTCCATAGGAAATATTTCCCTTGCATATTCTTCCAGCCCTCGCGGCCCTTCCCATAGTGCTAGTGCATCGTCGGGGCACCTGCTGTCCAGTTGCTGATCGCCGAAGTAGGGAGGTTGTTTCCTCGGGTCTGTATTAGACGGGGAGAAAAGTTTCTCCAACGCTTCAAGTTGCTCCCGATATCCCTCGGGTATCTTTACTTTCACTTGAATTGGACCTCTTTTGTACCGCACTGGCCTCCCCACTCCATTCTCAAAGGCTTTGCAGGCTTCCAACGGCGACAAATACTCGTAGGCTAGCGCAATCCGTTTCCCATTCCATTTAGCAGGCCCATCTTTGAATAGTTGAAGAATCGCCGGCCCAACATCATGCTCTGCGTCTAACCAAGGAAGCTTGGCATCTGGATGAAAAGGAGCCTGCCATTCGAAGGACCCATCTGGCTTCAGCTCCATACAGAATAACGGATAAAGTAGTGAGGTAAAATTATTGTTGTAGATGCCTGTGTAGACGAAGGTGGCAGGAAGCCCAATTTTTCTAACGTACTCCTCTACGTCATGTTTTGCAGCCCACAGAGGGAGAGAAGGCCATTCAGCGTTGTACTTGGCGTGGTCTGGCATCGATGAATAAACGTAGTGTTGCACCCCAACCCTCTTCGCGGCGTCGGCAATAGCCTGCCCTATTTCGAGTTCATTTCCGTAGAACGTAGTGTTGATGAAGGCTAACTGAGCACCATGGAAAAGTTCGGTGATTAAATCGTGATTAACTAGTATTCCGGGGAGGTCCCCATGGGCTGTGACGTCCTGTTTATCATCTGGCTTTTTGCGTATGTACAGCTCTCCGACAAAAACGGTCACATTGGGGTTCGTTGACACCTCAGTGGCAATGACGCCTTCAAGGTTCCGGAGCTGGGCTCGAACCTTAAAACCAACAGCCGTGGCTATTCGAATCAGCGAGGCAGCCTGGCGGCCACTTGCGTTGATAACAGCAATTGTTTTGTTGGGAGATGGAGTCGATCGCTTCAAAGGACGGAAGCTTAACGAGTTGTTTCTTGATACGGCGGTAAGTGGCGAGGATTCTGAGTATGAAGACCGCGAATGCTTATGCTTTGAATATTGAACAGCCCTTGGTGATCCATTTTGCTGGTCATTCGGTGCGGGTCGAAACACCAAGTTAGTCTGGATCTGGATAGGATTTGATGATGGCATAATTATGCGAGATTATAGGTCTCAACTACAGAAATCCCTTGAGTCAAGTAGCGAAGAACCTGGGTATCACGACTGATACTCAGGGTTCTCAGCGGACGTCTAATGTTGTTTCAGAATCAATGGACACAAAGAAAGATGGCGAGTCTGGTGCAGGAGGAATACAAGAAACCACCCGAGAGCTCATCGAAGTAGCACTATGCAGAAAGGCGGGGGAAGAAACGTCAATCGAGCCCGTGACTGGCGGGGCCTGACCAACAAGACGATTCTTAGTGCTAACGATGAGAGTTACGACGGTACGGGTGAGCCCTGCTAAAGAGAGCCTTGGTTTAGTAGTAGATAGAAGGCGGTGTTTAATGAGTAGAGGGGCTAAGGGGGGTGGCTTTCGGTTATCCAGTACACAATAGGTTCTAGCATGGAAACTTGGACTCTCGCAACCTTGCAGCGAGATGGGTTACCGAGAAGACCAATTATGGAAGATTGCCCAAAGCTGACAACGTAGAAACGTGGAATAGAACTAATTCGATTGCCTGGGGAAACAAGTTCTTCCTCTATCTGGAATAAAGCCTGTCCCGATTGGTAACGCCGGTGTGGTCCAGGAGGAATGGTCGATGGCGAGGGAACAGGTTGTCAGTGGGGTGAGTGTACGAACAAGTGGGTTGGGTAAAGAGGGCGACGCCGACAAGACCGTAGTAGGTGAGGCAGTGGCTCAGGAGGCGCAAACCGGTTCGCAAGCGGGCTGTTTAAGGTTCGAGACAGCCCTGAGCCAATGCTTCAACGCCACAAAGGTCCGTGATGAGCCTAGTCAGCGCTCTACTTGCAGATACGGGGTCTAAGTATCTCGGAAGAGTCCCCCTTTGGCTCCTCTAATTCCTCCTCTAACTACTAGCCCGGAACAGATGGACGGTTCGATGGGTAGGTAGACAGGTCGGGCAAGAAAGAGGCTGAGATGAGGCCAACCAGCCGGTATCCACGTCTGGGGTAGGGCTTCGCAACGGCCCAATAAGGACAAAGGATGGCTGCGGATGATGAGAAAGATGTGAAAGACGAGAGAGAAGTATGTGAGCAGAGAGATTGGGATTTGTTGATAGGCTCGGTTGGCGAGTTGGACGGGGATCGCAAAACGGTAGACAATGCTATAAAGCCACAATGCTGGGGCGCCGGGGCACCTTTTGAGACGGAGAGGGTTCGGAAGGAAGTCCAGACTGAACTAGCAAGCCAAAGTCTCGAAAAGTCAAATTTATCGATCAAGTGACAACACAACAATATGGAGACAGCAAGCATGTACCGGTAGTGCAGTGGAGAGGGTTGAGAGAGGCAAGCGGCAAGTAAGGGATGGAGGCTCCCCATAGGTGGGCGGGCGTGTGTAGTTAGAATGAGTCTCGTTTCCCGGCCCTCGTCGACCCTTATCGCGAGTTGATCATTGGGACCAAGCACGGGAGCCTGCCTTGCCAGAAACGCTATCTATGTGCCTGGGTGGTCTGATCAGTGAGCAGTGAACCTGACCTGTTTCGTTCGACTGTCAGAGCAGAGCCAGATTCAGCAACTGCATAGGTGTGTGTACATGTATAATGCAGGTAGGTCTACGAGTAAGTCGACCAACTTAAGATATCTATCCGAAGCCTACAGAACATATGACTATAATGGGCTTGTGTGAGCCGGCTAGGTGCCCTGGTAAAGGGATAGTAGGTAGATTGTAGTACGCTAGGTATGTAGGTAAGTAAGTACTTAAGTAGGTACAATGTCTGTACAGTCTGTAGCATGCGTAGCGTGCCATCCTGTAGTTTGTTGGTATGTAAGTATGTATGTAGGTAGGTAAGTTGCAAGCAACGCTACCTCGCACACTACATGGTATCAATCAGTAGTAGCATCAATATGTGTGCGACGTTGACTGGGGACCCGGATGGGACGAGCGGCTCCGATGTCGTTCGTGCAGAGCGAGCTGGGATGGGTTCAGGATGGACTCGCATTGGTACTAGCGCTGGGCGTGCATCTTTGACATCGGCTGCTTTCTAGCCTGTAATACAGTACAGTCCGACCGTAGCAGCGGTGCCCGATAACTGGGTCTGTACTATCACTGTTACCTAATTGTGACTGTTTTTTTGCGATGTCATGACGGGACGGAGTCTGTGACAGGCCGGGACATAACTTTGTTGATAGCAAGATAAGACAGGCAGAATAAGAACAAGGGCCGGTTATATATACGTACCTACTATATCAACATCTGAAGATAGGCGGTAAGTTCTCAATTTTAACCTACCTTCTGTACCTCTATGAAAGAGACTCGGTCTAGTCGTATAAGACTACCTACCTACTTACATATATATACCGGTACTAAGGACATAGGTATGCGTACCTACTGTTGCTTCATGCGCTAACACAGTGAGGAAAATACCGGTGTATAAGGGACTTACATTAGTACCTAGGTAGAGCCTAGAGGTACTGCCACTGTTTGCACATTCCTTTTGTACCAGTATGGGCCATTTCGATCTCGACGGCCCGTAACGAGCTCACTAAAAGATACATGCATGAATCGCTTTGTTGTGCTTCCAATGACGGGTAAGTTAACTTTGATAGTTCTGCAAACACCATTACTTATTGGGGCTGGGGTTTCATCATCGGTTGAACTTGACTTGAAGGAGGTTGCATTAAACGTATGTAGTTATGCGTCCCTTGTAATCGATCGGCCAGGCACGAAGATGACACCTACCGTTCTTAAGTCTGTCAGGGGAATAAAAACCGATCTTGGCACTGAGGGGCGCATCAATCTACAGGGGGCTAGGATAACGGCAAGGTGGATAGATATATACGGTACTGTGCTCGGCCACATTTACTGAAACTCACCGGTTGGATTTCGGAGGAGTAAAGAGGAGACAGAGAGAGAGAGAGAGAGAGAGAGAGAGAGAGAAAGGAAAAGGAGAGTCTAAGAAGAGAAATATGCAGGGATTGGATGATTGCCCTCCAGCACGTGGTAAGTCGTGTTGTTTTGGTAGGCATCTCAGGTAGGTATGTTCTAATACCTAACCTACCGGCACCGTACCTCAGGCTGTTGTCGGTCTAAGAATCGGATTATGTAAAATGAACAGCTGCGGTTGGCCCGGCTAGGGGACTTTCCATAAACCAATGGAGATGGCGAGTTCAGCGTCCTCTTATCGTTTGCGGTACCCGGTTTTCTGGTTGGTCTAGCTGCAAGGTTGTTGTGCAGAAATGAAAAATGCCGGCCGATCTGGCGTCTCTCTACAGCTTCATCCATGAACCCTTTCACCTTTCAGAAAATGCAAACGGTTGGGGTATCGCCTATATAAAAAAAAGTCGCAGGTACGGCTCCAGCCAAATGATATCTACTTGGCATCAAAGTTAGCTTCTTAAAGGCTCGTACTTGTAAGCAGACTATGTCAATAGCTGGGGAAGTAGTAGTATGGGGTATATTGAAGTACGTAAGTAGCTACAGCTTAAAGGCTACCGTAGGTATCTTAGAATACCTAGCTCACCTAGTGCCATCGGCCAAGTGCCGGCTGGCCAAAGTACACTAAATACACCACCTCAGCAACCAACGCTTCAAAACAGCCCACATTTTCATTTCATCGCTAAGATTTGCAAAATCTCTGCAAAAAATTGGCCTATAATTATCTAATAAGTTGTTTCTGTTTACACTAGCCAAGTGAAAAAAAGGGCCGCGTAGTGTGGGGAGTGCCGAGTGCTCGCTCGCTGTGTGTATTACAAGGACGGTTCCGTGTACACCACATTTTACATGCTCCTTTTCTCCCCCTCAGACAATGAATGGTACGCATACCGAGGTACGTTTTAGTGTCTTGCGCATCGAGCGGCTCGGTGTCGGAAGGGGTTGGGGCCATGCCCATTATGCCCGCTGTCGGTTGTACCGCAGTACCGTATCTAAAATGAAAATTGGAATAAAAAATACCTAGTACTCTCGATGATATCTGGGCACTGGATCGGAAGAAAGGAGATACCTACGGTAGATGTAACTGATTACCCCAGTATGGGGGAAAGGTGTTTGTGCAATCATACCTGAGCCCATGATTGGTGACTGTCACATCCAATCGCCAAGTCGGAATGTACCCAACATGTAGGTACCTTAGATACTGCATGTCCTGATTGTCATTTCATGTACGACCGACCCCCTTGATTTGTGGGAGGGGGTTTCGATGCATGTGATGAAAACCAACAGCAGAACTCACATGGAACGTCGGAGAGAAAATTGAGCTGTAAACTCAACATATCCACTCAATCTGAAGACTACCTCGCCTACCTACCTATACAGGTACTCACTGCATCTGACCTTATTACTACGCAGGTATTCCGGTTGTGTAGAGGGATGCTCAGACGACCTACCGTTTCCTATTGGCAGCAAGCAGTCTTGAATGAGGCAAACAGTGTGGTAGGTAGCTGGAGGAAAGAGGTTGGGTGAATGAGGTCCCAGTATAGGTCCGAATTTCTAGCAACCTATTACGTACAAACTCCTCAACAAAAGCAGACTGTTTTTTCTTCTTCTGTTTTCTCTTTTATACTAGGTATTCTAGAAGCGAGGAGCCGCTCCGTGTCGTCACTCGGTGAGTGAAGTCACACACGCCGTCCAACGACGTCACAGCTGATTCCTGGGCTTCGTGAGCTATTCTTGGCTTCTCTGAACAACTCCGCGGAACCGATTTCTCGGATAACGTGAGATGCCTAATAGAGGCAATACTGTCCAATTTTGGATGCTCTTCTTCAAGGTTCATTTCTTCTCTTTTCTTTTTCGCCGCTTACCCTCGGCTTACTTTATTTCATAAGTTTGTTCTTATTTATATGTTTGGATGACTGAAGTTCTAGCTCTACCAAAAAGATAGAAAGACTAATGATGATAGATAATATCTGGATCAGAATGAGAGAAGTAGTAGGCGAAGTCGGAATGCGACGTGCCTATGCGCCAGGTATAAGTCGATTGCGGGGTATTCTGTACAGTTTTCTAATGGTAGGAAGGTACATGTAGGAAGGTATGTATGTAGGAGGTAGGTAGGGTCGTAAAAGATGTACCCCGCGACTTGTCCCCACCAATCCAACTCCTTTCCCCCTGAAGTACCAAACATAGATCTTCCCTTTTTCAGCCCTGTCGACGACATCTCTCTCCCTCCTTCCGCGCTTATCTCTGTGATGTAGCTCCACATTGATATCGTTCACCGGCACCCATTGATAACATACAGCTCGAAACTGCCAATTATCCCAATGTGCCCGACAGCCTGCATTGTAGAAGCACGTTCCGCATCGGAGGTCCCTGTAACGTAGTGAGGGGCGCTGTCCTACTTAGCGCAATGGCGCGAGAATTCGTCATGCCTCTCATCCTCGGTCGATTGGAGCGCTAGTGCAGTGTAAATACCATGTAGCCAGTTCCTCTCTACATGCTAGGGAATGAATTCCATGAGTTGGCGGCCAGGAAGTCCCCAAAATCGTTGTAATTATTCTGGTCAATCCACTATGGGTATCTTTATCAGCCCCCTTCTTTCGACTCGAGGTATAGATGCAGGTGCAGATCTGTTGAGGGAAATCGTGTGCACAACTTACTGATACATCATGAGGTATCGATGCCGGCAGCTGTGGTATCTGTGGTACTTCGTCCGTAGGACCCCGGGTTAGGGCGTCAAATTGGTTCTGGGGAACCCGGTCAGTATGGACTGGATGCGCAAAAATGATAATTCGGCGGATAACTTCATTGAAAAAGTGCAAATGAGGGGCTGCTCACCCAGTCATATCCATTTTGCATATGGGGAACACCCCATGGATCAGCTACGTTCAGGTGCTGCTGAACGCCAGCATCCCCAAGGCCCTCCATTGAGGCGAGGCTTGGATCAATCATCTCGAAGTTGGAGAAATCCGGTGCTGGGTGGCTCATCGCATTGTTATTATTAACAATACCGTCATATACGTCTGAAGAACGATTGGGTTGTACGCTGTTCAGCGTCATGTTAGATAATGACGAACTCTGTTCATCAGAGCTGCTTGTTGATCCTGTCGGGATGCCATCAAGAGACAACTCGGAGATTCCAAGGCTCGTCCCCAGTTGTGTTTGGATTCTCTGAAGCATCGTTCGCACGACGGTCGCCGCCTTGCGACAGTCCGCTACCGTGACAGCCACTAGCAAAATATAGGTCAGCCACATAAGCTGCCCCGGAGATAGAAAAGAGACGCTTGGGCACAAAATAGCTTACTTTCCACCCATATTCTATAGGAATGGATGAGCATTTTCATCAAGGATTCTTTGGTAACAGGCGGTGTACAAGTTGCCATCCAGCCAGCGCCGTCTTCATCGTTGTCGTTCTCTTGCTGCACCGCGAGGGCAACTGCCATGTCCGCCAACAAGAAGTCATTGATCGCCAAGGAAGCGAGGAACCATCCGTTTTGCGCGAGGATGGCTCCCGGCTTGGTCGCCTCGAACATTGTGCTCTGGTAGCTTAGTAGCGCGACGGCAGCCTCGAGACACGTTCGGCGGGAGTAGTCGTGTTCTTTGAGCCGTCGCGGATCGACAAGGTATCTGCGATGTAATACTGTAAGACTTGGAGTCAGTTATCACAATCCACGAGTACTTCCGGCCCGTGAGAGACTACTAGAGTATGTCCTTGTTCTGACAAGGGGCGAGCCTCCATACCCCTGATTTGCCCACGGTAGGAAAACGACACCAAAAGTTACCTACCACATCTACTTTTCTGGTACAGAGACGCAAGTCCGAAACGCTGTATTACGAGCATCGGAGCATCAGTAACACACTCAGAGAGAGGTTTGACTTTCACTGTAGTTCGCGGAAGTTAGCAATTACTTTTCTACGTAAAGATATAAAGTGTTTCAGGGGTTCTGCATGCTTCCGAGATGCGTTCTTTGCCTTGGCAGGAGAATTCAACTCTACAAGCGGCTAAATGAAGAAGATAATGACTATAAGGGTAGCTTACTGAATGCCGGCACGGTTGACCAGACATCCTGAATGCGGGCATCAACACGCATAATCTCGGCGTATGTAGGTAAGGTCAATGAGTGGGACAGCCGCGCAACGAGACCAAACCCGCGCGCCACCCTTGCTTTGTTGATCGGGTAGCTATCAACGCTTGAAGTTAGTAATGGCCATGATTTCAGCGTAATGTGAGAGCCCGCAAGGGCGTACGAATCTAGTGCAGAAAGTCGAGGGTATATATACTCTGAGATATCCCGCGGAGGAGAAAAGTAACAATTTCGAAGACAATACTTACGTAAGGGGTGTATAATCGGTCATCGGGCGCGATGGCGGCAGTTCCGTGGTATCCTCATCAAAGTCCGAGTCTAAGAGATTGCGTGGCAAGGCTGTGTCGCTCTCGATGCCATGTATCATGCAAGGCAGACCCAAGTGGAAAGAAACCATCAGGTCGATCTGGACGATTAGATTCCACATGCGCCGACGCATTTCACCTTGATAGGGCGTGATACGTGGCAATCTGCTGGGGTCTCTGTGCAAACCCATCTTTAGCATCAACCGGATGAGAGTTGAGCAGAGAAGGTAACAATTTAGCTGTGAGACGCGGTTGACGAGAAAGTCGGCCTCCGTATACAGAACCATTGCCTGCAATGTGAACGGTCCTGGTTGTGAGTACTTCCCCCAAATCAAAGCGAACCCGCATGCGCCTCGGTATTGTCGGAATCTGTCCACTGCGAGACATCATAGGTCAGAAATTACCGTCAACAGCGAATAGGTCTTGTATTATCCAAAGCTATTCTCGGGAGCATCTGTTGGTGCATAGCAGGTGGAATTTACAATAAAGGGCAATAAAAGGAGCAGGAGTACATACTTGCTGGTACATCGGTATCAATTTCCAGCTCGTGAGGTGCTTGGAAGGAAGAGAAGAAGATCCCGAGCGCTAGGATCATGAACAGCGTAGCTATCCAATGAATATCCGCTGCTTCTCTGTTTTTGAGGAATTCATTGTATTGTTTTGTAAAAGTAGGGATGTGAATGATATCTGACTACATATTAGTATATTGGTTATCTATAAGGTACACGCGAGGCTACTGAGGATATACACACGCTGAGAGGGACTGTTTGAGTTGAAATAACGGTTCATCAGTCTGTCCATTATATGTTTTTCTGGTAGTAGAGCCAGCAATTCTCCTTTGTTTTGAGGTGCACCCCTTGATAGTATGAGCAACTCGCTCGGTCCTAGACTCTCGTAAGGGTCATCCACTACCATTATTCGCCCAAGTTAGCTTTACCAAATTTCAAGGAGAACCAAACTCATGTTAATAATGTAGAAGACTGGGAAGACATGATGATGGCCAAACTCTGATCTCTACTTCACCGGAAGTGGCCGTAGTCAGTAAACAACCCCGACAATCACTTACCATCGACATCGGAATCTTCGGGATCCTCAAAGTAGGTCTTAAGATCCTCGAGCTAGTTTTTGTCTTTTCTCAGTTCTCTGCTCCGCTCAAACCAAACACCTTGAAAAGGCACATGCCACTCACATCTTCTAAGATCGCCATGAAATGTGTGCCGCCCACATAATTCGTTGTGCTTTCATTGTGGACAACAGAGCCGCCATTATCATATTTCCGGCTCGACTCGACAGTATCATTGCCGTGACCACCGACACCACCGCCATCGACCTCGACCATCCCGCGCACCATGCCCTCAAGCCGTTTCAGTCGAGCCGCCATGGTCTTCGCGGGCTTGACCTTCTCCTGCCGAGGGGCGTAAGCACATGCATCTGGCCGCCCTTTCTTCAGACACTGGCCGCAAGGCGTGAGCCGATCACATTTGAGCTTCGAGGTACGACATGAGTGGCATGATAACAAGACACGGGTACGCTTTGCTGGTGCCGACGAGGTCGACAAGGCCGTCTCCGGTGATTGGTCGCTACTGCTGTCAACTCTTCGGGGGCTTTTGCTCGGTCCATTGTTGCCCTCGAGGGATGCCATATCTCCGGCTGTATCCCCGAGTAACCAAGGGGAGAAGAATTCGGCCTGGCCTTCGGGACTCGATATCAATTAATAGTAGGTAGTCAATTTATTGGTAAGACACTATTGGATCCAAAGCTTCGATACGGGATTTTGACCGGCTATTAAGGATCTTGATTTGTACAGTACTAACATATAGAGAGTACTTACAGGATCTACAGGACGTTGATCAATGGGCTTACGGCTTCCTTGGAGGTTCCTAAAATAGCGACATGACCAATGACTAGTCGTTATCTAGGTAGTGTACAGAGCCCCGCAAAAGTCCGTCTGAATGGTCCATTTTTCCTATCAAAAATAGTGAGATCAAAATAAGCGGCAAAGTAAGAAACTACCCATCTTACTATGCAAGAAGATGAAAACAAGAGGAAGACGACAAAAAAAAAAAAAAAAAAAAAAAGAAGAAGCCGAGAAGATATGAAAGCCGTCACCTTTTATTCGGTTAGACATGCCAATATGAATTCCTGATGTTCTTTCTCCCACCTTTTGACTGTTTGCTGCCATATGTACCAGTTTTCATTGAATCTGACTCGATTTAGCATCATGTTAGCTGCCACTTGGCATATACATATATTCGGTTCGAAACAGCCAAAAAGAACGCCGGAGAAATTTTTGGAAGGTACAGACTGTAAATGCCTAAGAATCATTCCAAGTAACGATCCCTTACCCCTTTTATGTGTGGACAAATCGCAACTCTGGGGGGTATACGCCACAGGCTCTATTTCATGTCATGGAAGTGACTATGTTGTAGCTACCTGATATTGATAACTCTTAGAGTATATATAACACATACCCATCATCGCCGTCGTCTGACTCATGTTTGCGCTATGCGCCTCGCTCCTATACAAACACATTCCTGCCTCATTAAGTAATGTACAGTATTATAAAAAATGGACCCGCCAGCTATAAAGTAAAATGTATAATGTATAAAGGCAATGTTGTTTTGGGATTGGCAAGTGATGTAAAAATTCAGGTCCGCAGCGATACATAGATAGCCCCACGAAAACACGGTCTCGTAAGGGACCGAGAGCGATACATCACCAGACAATCCTCGTAGCGCGCGTCCGCAAATCCGGCATACCGGGTATCAATCCTCTAGTGCCGCATTGAAGTATGGCAACCCGCTTTTGAAGATCGAACTCGACAGCTCGAACCATCACTCGTTTCCTTTCCGGTATCAGGTTCGGCTCAACTCTCGTTTGCGGTGACAACGGTGAACTTTCCCTCCGACTTCCCCAACGTGCATTGCCACCGGGGCCCAAAGGAATATCCTCGCTAAAGACTGGCGAGCCATTGGACATTGACCCAGGGCTCCCAACTGATAATCTGCTGGCTTCAGTCGAGCTTGAAAGGGGGCGCGGCAAGTCAGTTAACCCGTCATCTTCCTCCTCGATTGTTGCTATCCAGCTTCCTATACGGGCACAGAGCTCGCTATCCCACATGCCTTCTCGTCGCGAACTGGTTCGCAATAATTGGATAGCTTGTTGACGAGTGAGTGGATCGCGGCATTTTGTGGCGACAACGAAGAGCGGTGGTACGATGCCCAGATCTGCACTGAAACTCGGCTTAATGTGTCGAGCCGTGTATTCACCGCCAAAGATGTCTGCATGAGCAGACTGGTGTTGACAGAAATCTGGATTGGGACATCTTTTTGCGGCAGCCCGCCGCTCTTCGTCCCCAATTACTTCCATAGCCAAGTTAACAATATCCCGAAAGAAATGTAGGAATTGATCAAACTCTGATTCGCTGTCACTGAACGTCATATTAAAGAGAATGCGGCCCATGATCTGATTCATCTTCAAAACTGCAATCGCCGTCTTTTCTTGTGTGCTCTTCGCTGGGGCCATACGAGAAGCAAGAATTGGGTCGAATGCTCTTGACCAAGCTTCCATTTGTTCGTCAAAGCTCTTTCCGTACTGCTTGAAATCTATGGGGAGGATGTTCATGGGACTCATTTTCACATATGCCGACATCTCCTCCGTGAATCTCATGATTCTCTCGCAAAGAGTATCCCAAGCTAGTCTCCCGTCGTGTAACGATGGGAATATCTCTGGAATCTCAGCTTTGTTTGTCGATACGGGTGGCCCTCCGTCAGGAGTTGACGGTGTCGTGACCCCAACCTTCGGGGTCAGGCGAATGACGTAGGGTTGGGGGAAATGGAAAGCGAGGTCATACGACTTTGCCTGAATAGCTAGTCGGGTGAACATTTGAATGAGATCCTGCTCAACAGGCTCCTCAGGTTGCGGAAGACTAGCCTTGCGTCGTTCAGCACGAAGTGTTTCTAGCAGGGCAAGCCCACTTTGAATTTGCAAAATGGCCTGTTTATGGTCGCCGATGAAAGAATCAAAGCAGGCCAGTAAAACGGATGCCATCAGACTCATCCTCTTTTTGGCCTGGTCATTGGAAGATGAGTTGACCACCGCCTTAATGGCCAGGGAATAATGTTTGAAAGCGATTTCCCAATGTCGGTTAGCATTGTCCGACAGGTCGATCTCGGAAGGTGAACCAGGTGGAGACTCCGACATCTTCTCAAGTGTCTTGTAGAGAGCGCCTAGGGCAACGACAGCATGTCTTATTGAGTCCTCAGAATGACATTCTTGAAGAACTCGCCTGGTCCAAAACGCAGAATCGAAAAACCCAGAGAGCTCACTAGCAGTATTGTCCCTGAACAACTGGAAATACTGGCCTTCGCGAGAATCAAAGGGAATAATGGATGGCTGATGAAGTATCAATGCACTGTACTTGGGAGTTTCCGGGGGTGTGAGGGCTCTCGGGTGTAAAGGCGCCTGAAGGACTGGAGAAAGTCGGGGGGCTACGGCGAGGGGCCGCTGCACAAACGTGGGCGCAGGCATAAGGTTGGCTTGGTCTGGTTTAGGCGCAATTCTTATCTCTTCGTAGATCTTGGGTTTGGGAGGTGGAGGATATCCGGCGCATTGTTTCTTGGAGCGTACACATTGGGTACATGCTGGTCGCTTCTCGTCACATTTGATGCGTCGTTGTCTGCGAGAGCAGGTCAGTAATCCGACATGGTTTAACTTGCAGGGCCGGGAGTTCTCCCAGGCCACTCCCAGGCCACCGTCAGAGGCCAAATGTGATCTCAGCACTCACTTGCAATTATTACAGCCCGTCTTGACTTTTGGTCTGCTGGCCCGAACTTTCCTCGGCCTCTGAGCATCACCGTATCCACCGCCACCACTACCTCCACTCAACCCATGATCCAAAGGCGACGCGCACGGCATGGTTATTCCAAGCATATGTGAATTGTGATGTTAAACAAAGCGCGTACGGTCGCAGATATTCGCACGCGTAACCATGACAATACGGCGTTGACGTGAAAGTTCCACGGGCAACTGGACTCGATCTTGCCCTTTGCCCTCGGCTCGATTTTGGCAATGCGACCACCGCCACACACCCCAGTCGCTTTGGGGAATGGAAAATGGTCGTACTGTCGTGGCGCGTCTCTATTATTAGCAACTGCACGCTCTCTGCCTTGAGTCGGAAAGACTGGCTCAGTATCATCAGTGAGGATAGAGGCGACAGCAGATGATGATCCTGTTCTAGTCTAATCTGTATGTAAATAATTATGGTAGCCCTTGCTGTGTGGCATGAACACCTGGGCGATTGAGACGGGGGTTTGTGTAGAGGAGCGAAGTAGGTAGGTAGGTATATTAGTGTAGCGTAGACGCGCGGATGACAATTAATTGTCACTCGGTTGAAAGAATTTAGATATGGTGTTTCGTCGATGGGCAGGGCTAAAGAAAGGCCGGATAAGTGCGCCGTCCCTATGTCAGTAAGTATGTAAACCCCTGTCGCCGACAAGATGGCGCTGTGCTGGGTAAGGTGCCGGCGCTATGTGCTGGGGATATGGAGAGATCAGGGTCTTGGAGTCGTCAAGGGGGCCTAAGTCGTTTGTTCGGGCTTGTTCGGACAGCTGCTGAGGGGGTGGGCTGGGCCTGTAGTAATAGGGAGATAGCTATTTGAAGTTTCCTGCGAGGAGGGGCGAGTTGTCCGCCTATTTGGATCGTGTAATTGTACGACCTAGGTGGGCCCGGTGTATCCGCCGTCTTGGGGAGACGATAGGTACCTAGTAGGTACCTATGTAGGTCATAGAGACTAGGTAGGTACAGTAGGTGGTTAAGCACAACTTCTGATCTCGATAGCCTTTCACTGATGGTACCTTGTCGTGTAGATCTTAGTGTAGTGTATATGAGTGACCTCAGGTATAGGTATCGTGAGTAGCCCGTAAATAGTCTTGAGGTTGTTGATTACATGTAGAGTCGCAAGGTTGCCGCAAAGACCATCCCGTATCATATGATGTAATATATATATCTTTCCAACTTACTGATGTGCAGGTTTGTGCGTATATGCTCAAGAGAACCTGAAGGCTAGAAAAGGAGGCGGCCGGATGGCCTGAGCCCCAGTCTTTTCTAAGACGCTCGCGGTGCAATTTGGCAAGTCGGCTTGCCTACGTGTATTAGGTACATGTAGTACCTACTTACTGTAAGAGATATATGAAGTTAGTGGGTGTACATGTAGCCAGGCTACTAGCTGACCTCCCCTTCACTTCTAAGAGGTAGCCAACTACAGTCTACCGAGTGCGAACTGACCTCTGCAGATAATGGGATAGAGTAGGCGTTAGTCTGTGCATTTGGCATTTGGTCATAGCACAGCCATGGGCCGGGGCTTCACGCTAGGTACTGGTGGTACAGTACGTGCTGCTCATGCAGCCTGAGATGTAGCCCTAACGTATCCACCTGGAACGGTAACTGGGGGCAGGGAGCCGGCCGCTCCCTTCGCTCCGCTGTTTAACGGGACCCGGTTGTCGGCCAACCGATTCTTTTTGTGACCCTACTCCATGGGAATTCGCTATGTAAAACCTACCTGCTAGATAAATTATCATGCCCCACCATCTTTTACAGGAATTGGATTTTTTTTCTTTCTTTTGTCTGTTCCTGTCTTTGCTAATGGCACGTTGCACCAACTGCATAACGCACTAGCTATACTCAGTAACCGCAGCCTGCTGAAGCATGCGTGATGTAACTAGGGCAGAGCCTGCAGAACACCCCGACAGGATTTAGGGCAGAAGTTGTCAGGGGTAATATATGCTTAAGTACTTACTAGGTACACGTGTAGGTACGTATTGTATTATTTTCTCGGCGTAAGAAGAACTCAATTACTACTCAAAAAATTGACAATTGCTGCCGGTCGTTTGGTACCCATAGGACGGAAAAGATTAAAACTAAGATCAAGGCACGTCCAAGCGTACTGCTTGTGCATTATCACGCAGTACTGATCAAGCATCCATTGCTAAAATACCTATATGTGCCTTATGTAGGCAGCGTTAGCCAAAGAGAGAGAAAAGACTCTAAGTAGTGCGCAGAAGCTTTACCAAACTTAGTAAATGAGTTCTGTACCTCATCAAGCACGTACACTAGGAGGTATGCTTGGCTGGCTAAACATATGGTAGGTAGCAGATACCGTATAGGTACCATGCGCACCAGTATGAACTGTCATTACGGAATTCTGGTATATTTACATATATTTTATCCGCGATCTTTACGCAATTCTCGAGGTAACAATGGTCTGGCTCCATTATAAGCAATGATGTCGACCGACTTCATGCTGTGTCGTCTTCAGAATAGTTGACGGGCAGCATTCTTTTCTGCATGGACCAAATTTCATCCTGCGCGGATTCGGCCCGCGTTGGATGATGAAGCCAAGTCCTCATCATAATGATACCCACCATTTCAGCCCTATCAAACCATCCCCCAATAATCATCGAGCTCGACAAACGTACTGGCCATCCTTCTAGCAACGGGAGCGGAGAAAATGCTTCCTATACTGGTATCAGAACCTGGCATCTAACTCGGGTAGGTAATAATCATCATTCCCCACCAAATCCAACGCATCTCATCCCTAACATCCCTAACATCGAATGAATGACTGCGCCGCTACGCCGCCGCTACTGACGGACCACTAACCAATCCCAGAACACGGCACAAACCAAAAAAAGCGCCTCGAGGTCAGCCCTATGGACCAACCCCCACCGATCGCAAGTTCGGGTTTTGGATTGGGATCAGTCAATACAAAGCCGGCACTGACAAGTCGTCTGGACGGTTGGCGGCCTCATTGCCACCCGTTCGGATTCGAATGAATCACCGGTTCTGTCCCGGCGCTCGAGGAATGGAGTAATGCCGATTATTTGCCGTGGCATACACGGTATTCCTACCACGCTGCTCCGGATCACCCAAGCGCTGCTGTGCTTGGCTCTTATTGGCTGCGCAAAGACCTGCTTCATCCATTCTCACAGTTCAACAGCAGAGAGGATATTCGAAAATTTGAATATCACTATGGTTTCGCATCACATCCCATCCGTGTAGGTGTGCGTCTGGTACTTCTTGATCGCGAGCTATAGTACGATCCCCTTATTACCTATAAGAAACGTTCATACGTGAGTACTTACTTTACCTAATTCCTTTTCTGCTCCGTAGTAACGTGGTAGTACCTGTATACACGTATGCAAGATATACCTAGGTACTGTAGGTGCTGTACAGCTTCGCTTAACATGGGAACACACCTATCATCCATCACTAGCGTAGGTGTGAACTGAAACAATTTGAGCTTTCCCAGTCGGAGTCGTCATCAGCCAAATGCAACTCCATTACTCGCCAATTTGAGAAATACGTCTGATAATCTCCCTGCTTTACCAAGACACACAACAGCCACGAGAGAACCTGGCCGCGTTAACGTCTATGCAGACATACGCCTCTACGCTATCTCGTCACCTCACAGCACACCGCACTTTCTGAGCATCTCGCCAATGAAAAGCAGACGTGCAATGGAGTAAGTACATCAGAGGCTCTTGGGGTCTGACTCAGATAGCCTATGTCTATGACTATCCTATGCACCCTGACCTCACCCACCCACAACCCGATCCCTGGTGAAGGGTATAGAACCTACTTCTAGTAGCAATGTACGACTTGAACCCTTATCCTCTCTATGTTCTATGAGAGTCCCGTGCAGTCGGAGGCACCGGCTCTATCTCGACTTGGCTTTTGCAGTTATCGTATCTATACTAGGTACAGCACATGTAGCTATTAATCGGGTCTGACGCCGTTCTCCCCAGAATCGTCCAAGTGCCTCTTTTGATAGGTCATGGTCTTTTGGAACTATAGTAAGAATGGGGACATGCACAGTAGGATAATATACCTGGACTCGAGTTCTTACCAGCATTCACTAAGCCGCGACAAGCGCCGTGGTAGACGAGATACAGCGAGCGAGCTGCAAACCCAACCCTTTTTTGAACTCTAAGGTTACACGTAGTATTTGCCATTCAATGGCTTGTACGTAGCAACTCATTGCGATCTAACGTCTAAATGATAGTCGTACATTAGGTACCTAGGTACTTAAGTTACCGAGCCGGCAGTAATGTCACAGCCTGAACAAAGGTAGCGCTAGAGAACTAATACCGCCCACGCAGACCCCGGGCCTGAACCCGGCAAAGCTCGTGACATATAGCCAGTATACCTACGGTTTGCGAGCATCGTCATATTAGAGGTATGCGGTATCAGCCTGAAAAACGCAACAGCTTCTTTACTGTTCTCCTTGGCGCATTCTGCAATCAATCCATACGCTGCTGCCTTGTGCCAGGTTGTATTTGTAGGAGAGCAAATTCCGAGGGCATATGCAGCACAGCACCAGACCCAAGCCAGCCTTCGGTGAATGATATACGGTACCTATAATGAGGGCTGGCGGCAGGCAAGATGCCCGTCAAACTGTCACCGGAAATGGCGAGATTGCTGCTGCCTCGCCATTCATGCCCTGTCTGGGCGCTTGAACGGACGAGGTTTCAATCTTGCAAGCCACGGTGTTGCAGCGCATCGGCGATGGCTCGGTTCAACCACAAATTACAGTGATACAGTGTCCTTACCGGGCCGCCTCTTTGACCGCCGCATAGGTAGTTCATACACAGCAAGCAAGACCCCCAAAATGTCGAGCAGAATCGAGAAACCCATACGATCGGAATATCAAGCGGCTGCCAGCATGTTCTGGTTCGCATCCCAAGTCCGTCGGGTTTATGACCAACGATCGGATGTTAAATCTGGGGGCCAAGAGGTAGACAGAGGGTGTGGGGGTGGAGTCTCGAGGTAGGCGAGGTAGGTAACCTGAGCATTACAATATTACCCTAATGAGTTGTCGTTCAGATAGTCACAATACACTACCTACCTATCTGAATCCCTCACCTCGTTCTTGAAGTGTCCAATTGCCAATCGCAAGAATGGCGTCGTCGGCTGCATCCATACTATACTATTCCATACTATAATGCCATAGTATATTGCCTTAGATTGCTTGCACAGCCTCTATGGAGTTCAGAATGGCGGAGAAAATGACCGGGTGCGCGGGTGTGGGCATCGTCACCGACTCGGCGGGGCGCAGTATACCGAAGCAAGCTCCGCCGCGTGCGCGGATATAACCGAATACAGTTAAGTGTCCACAACCTACATATACGATTGTTTGTTTGCTTTTTGTCTGCGTCATTGCCGTGGTGTGGCCACGTGTGATGCAAGAAGGGATGTTGGTTGAAGGGAGGGACCGACGGCGGCAAGGTTAAAATGGTCGGCATTTTCAACTGCCTCACCACCTACACAGTATGCTCCCGGTGTGCTGCGGCAGTACTGCGGTTTGGTGCAACCATGAGAAGAGTTGGGTTAGTCAGAGAGGCATCGGTACTTCCCATGCGCCTTCGAGCCTGCATTGAAGATTCGACAACTACTTACCTACATTCAATGTAAGTAGGGAAATATGCGTAGTATAGAAGTCACTAAGCAAAGATCCTGTGAGCCAACCTTGGAACGCTATAACAACAAGAGTAGACCACCTTATATCCATGGATAGTTAAATACGTTGAAGCTGAGATAGTGAGAGACTACCATCAGTGCAGTAACTAGAGTTGAAAATAAGGCCCGTTGGTAGCGTACCTCTTACCGAGGCTATCCTCTGTTCCAGGGTAGCTGTCTTATCTCTTATCAGATGTAGCATTCCCTGTAAAAAAGTCCAAGGCCAACCGCCAATACGCATCGCAAGAGGCAACCCAAACGATCGCCATCAACGCCAAATCAGTGCTCTAAAGACGACATAAACCCTCCATTTAACGAAGAATAAATACGACCAAATTCATACACACCATCTCAAAATCAATACTCCGGGACGCCACAAAAGCGACAATGGCGTCCTCGTCGTCCACACCCACAATACCACCACCCCCCTCATCCCCGTCGCAATCCCAATCGCAAACCACGACCTCCCCCGCCGTCGACCAATACAACAACCTAAACCCTCTAGTCCACACCGTCGCGCTCGGCGTGACGCCCCTCGCCCTCCTGGCCCTGTTCCTGCCCCCGCGCCGCCTGGACCTGCGCGCGACCATGCTCGGCGGCGTGGCGCTCTGGGGCACGAACCAGCTGGCGCACGACTACAGCGGCAAGTCGTTCGCGCAGCGCTTCTCGTCGCGCATGGCCCTGCTCGCGGGGACGGAGCTGCCCGAGAAGGCCAAGGCGACACAGGCCCGGCTGCGCGAGGAGAAAGAGCGGCGGGAACGACTGCGGGCTCTGCGGGAGGAGATGATACAGTCCGGGAGCGCGCCGGCAAAACTGGAAAGTTGGAGCGAGGGGCATAAGAGGGCGTTGCTGGAGGCTTATGAGAGGCAGCGGAGGGAAGGGACGCTGGGGAAGGCGGAGGCTGTGGCGGGGGAGAAGAAGGGGATCCTGGAGAAGATGTGGATGGGGGATGCGGCACCCGATTGGAAGGAGAAGCGGGATCAGAGGGAGAAGGAGGCTTTGCAGGAGGGCGGTGGTGGGTATTTGGGCCTTATCATGGACCAGATTGCTGAGGTTTGGGGTGGTGGGAAGAAGGACGGGGGAGATGCCTCCAAGGACGAACCGGGTGATGATGCGAAAAAGTCATGAGGGCCGGGCTTTGCGCGGGTATGAAAGCAGTCGGTATTGCATTGCGAATGTATATTTACCTGTATATTACGTGCGGTGTGCATCAGACGGGGCATACAATCCGGAGTTGAGTCTATTTTGGGTACCACGAAATCTCGCATCTTCTGATATCAGATACATAATACTTGAGACTCGTTATCATCACAGCTGGCTCGTCTTACAGTTTCCTGCGTGTACCTTATACTGGCCATTAGCAGGCCAGCTAAGAATTGCACTCATAGTCGTGATGGTCCATCAACATTATCCTCCAAGATAAACAAAGCAGTAGTCCTTTTGTCGTCCGCGCCCAAACACCGGGGCACGATGAACAGTATCCCCTGATCGTAAGCTACAAGGAAGGCTCTTGACTGTAACACCGCAGAAGAAATCCAGTTTGAATCTATTTTACAATGTGGACTGGGATATGCCCGCCTTCTCACCTTCTTTCAAAGCGCGTGCGGTCTTAGTCTTGCCCCTTTTGGCCTGGAATCGTGCGCGATCCTTCGCATTCTTTACTGCCTTCCTTTTCTCTATTAGAAGCATGGTTAGCTAGTTATCATTGAGTGGTTTGCTGCAAGTCAGAGCAAGAGGACCTATAAGTCCACAACAGCAGATATAACACAGCCTGCAGTGGCTCCTCGTACTGGGCACAGAGTTACGAGAATAAATAGGGGGTGTTCACATACTGCGTTCCTCAAGTTTCTTCTCCAGACCCGCAGTGTAGATATCAACTCTGCGCTGTACCCTTCTTTCTTGTTTTTCTGAACAAACATCTGGAATACGGAGCTTCTTCTTGATTTTCTCCCGCTCTTTCTCGATGAGCTTGATCCGTCTTCGCGCCTGGCGGTTGAGCCCACTCGGAGGTTTAATTTTCGTGAGACCCGGTCTCAAGAACCCTTCTTCACCACCAGCTGGCTCCTCTTCGGTTGCTTGTGTCTTCACGTTGGTAAGGTTTACAGGTGTTGGGTTCGTGTCGATAGAAAAGAGCATAGCGCCCCCCTCGGCGCTGTCGTCTTCGGCTTCGGCTGTGACTTTGGCCCGTTTCCCCTTTTTATCCTTATCCTTGCCTTCCGGCTTGACCTCTTTTGACTTTGTAGATTCAATTATCGATGTGTCCTCGGGCTGCGCTTGTGTTAGGATTTGTGCCGAAGCCTCGTAGTCGAAGGCGGTTGAGTACTTACAGATTCGACATCTACTGATACACCCCCATCAGACCCATCATCTGATGTATCGCTGGGTGGCGCCGCGTACTTCTTCTTCGTCTTCCCTAGCTTCGTCACCTTATCGTCGGATGCCTTCTTCTCCGGCTTACGAGACGTCCACCTCTTTGTAGACCTCTCCTTCGCCATGATTTTGGATATGGGACGAGACACGATAACTCCCGGCGTGGGTCTAAGGGGGACTAATATAATTGTTCTAATTGAAGGGGCGAGGCTTTGGAACACCAGACGACAGCAGACTTTTCGGGTAATTGGAGTGTTGCTTATAATCCGCCCGAACATAGCAGAAAGAATCATATTCGATGTCCTCGCATGCCACCTTTTTTTCTAGCCATGATAACGGTTTGCTATAGGTACCTACCTTAGATAAGTATCTTATCGCAACTTTGATGCCCCACACTAGCTTCTTCCCCCGCCCCATTAATACTGTCAGGATTAAGGTACATACAAACCTTCCACCTTTCATACCTACTATCTTACACTATGCAACGATATCCTCTTCAAGACACATTTCCAGTTGAGTATCTGCTCTTCAATAATTGAAATAGGGGCAATCGGCTCTCTGCTAAATTTGAAGCTAGTCTCATATTTACTGTATCATTATTCCTCAAATATCCATGTCTCTCGGTTTACGCCTATCGATACTCTTAACTTTCTATTATAGCTTATGATCAGATAGGGAGTACATCAGGAAGAAAGAGCGAAGTGGATTTCATGTATCAGACCGTGAATTCACAATTTAGAGATTGGATAGAAGAGGTTCAATCATGCCTTGAGTGATGTTTCTGTCCCGGAACATTGTCTTGGTAATACGTACCAAACAATTGAGATATCATAGATGGGGACCACAGGAGAAATTAATATGCCGGGCGTCCAGCATTCAACGAAGAACTATCAAACGAAGAGCCTCTGTTTGAATCAGGAACCTCATGCTCGATAATTTTGCCAAAATCTACTCCTAGTATATCCTGGCTTGGGTACATACAGGTAGTCAATAATATCGACCTTGTAGGAGCATATGTCAAAAGATATCACCTTTGGTCACGGTAGCCGGAGAGTTGATAGATAGCATCTTACTGTCTGTAGCAACATACTCAATTTAGGTACCCAAATCCCGCGTAACAACGAGAGCGTTCGCCTCTTCACTAGCCTATTTATTTCTGTCTCATGATCTTAATTGTGCAAATTGGAAGTTTTTCGGACCGAGCATTTGCTTCCTTCAACTCACCCTTTCTGTTGCTGATCATCATTACTATACATTTGCAAATACGTAGCCCGAAGTCGTGTCTTCAAGTGCTCGTCTGCAGTCAGGACTTTGCGTTCAGCATAGGGGTTTCCGATGTTAGTAGTAGCCAACCCGCCCTGAAAGTTGCGCACACGCTCGCTTGGTACGGCTGTAAGTGGTGTAGTGTCTGCCGGATGACAAAAGTAGACAATAGAGTAGCGTGGGTCCGTTGTCGACTCGCCATCTACTAGTTCGGCAGCATGTGCGCCTTTATTTGCCCCAGAACTCGCGAATGTTACTCGATGTACGGTGCTCCGCAGCAGTCCGTTCGTCCAGTATGAAAGCAGATCTCCAATGTTGACCAAAATGGGAGGCGAGGCATCTGTCTCTGTTCCTGGCGGGCACACCGGAACAGCGGCCCAGCCGTTTGTAGGCGTGAGGATCTCTAGTCCGGCCTGGCCTTTTAGACGGAATAGAAGTGTCACGGAGCCGTAATCGGAGTGTGCGCCTGCTCTCACGTCATTTTCTTCTGCCGATGGTGTTGCACTTGGTGGTGGATAGTAGAGAAATCGGAGGACGGATCCTGATGCCTCATCGGGAGAGTGGGCTCTGGTAAAGAAATCAGGCGGGTCGACGCCAAGTCCGATGCCAAATAATAATAGCAATTTGCGGCAGAGATTTTGACAAGCATCACGGAACGAGGATAGATCAGTTTCATATGGTTCGATACTCTTGGGTATAGGTTGGGTAGCTTTATTGTCAGCGAAAGGGCCGAAGTTGAAGCCTCTGTGCTTGATGTTAGAGCTCTCGATGCCAGGGGGTTTCAAGGATAGAATCACTCTTTAAAATCCCCTACCTGCGCCATGTTAGAAGGATTGTCAAAACCTCGACATACAAAGCTGGGTTAATGGTTTCTTGAAGGAACATACCCGCTGTGTTTTGGGGTCCAGAGTCTCAGTGTGCATACCTGACCAGCCAAGGTTGTTCTTCTCTATCTTACAGCGCTCTTTATCCTCCAGGGAAGATTGGAAGAGAGTTTTCGACTAGTGTGCCATCGTAAAGAAACCAGTCAGCGGAGATGCGGTATAGTGGCACATAAGGCTTAGCAAGACGTGAGATCAGAGTCATTTTCACATACAACGTCGAATGCGTGCTTGACTTGAGAATGTGAGATATCCTTGCCCGTGTTTTTTATGTAAACAAAGCCATGCTCAGCTGCTGCATCGACGAGCTCCTTAGCTACGCGAGCAAGGTCTGCCCCTTGCTCGCTAGAAATGTCGATGATAGGGATGGAGGCTGTCCTCGTCATGGCTAACCAATTATCATTCTGCGAGTACCTAATTATAACTTGGAAGATGATTTCTTCCGGAGCCCAGTGTCACCAACGGAGAGCCTTGTCTTAGCTAGAGTAAGACGAGACGTAGTAGCATGAGGTGTTTAGAGTAGTAGGTAGTACCTAGCACCGGTAGTGTTGCTTTGCAGATAAGAACGAGAGGGTACTTGTATGGAGGTATGCGATTGGATTCCTCTGATTTCGGAGCTTGCCGGGAGTCTGTCGTAGGTACCTTAGACTTTAAACGAACAGCCCAACTAAAATGTATGAGAATGATATTTACTGGTCCCAATCGACGAGGAAATTTCCTCCGGTGATTGCGTGTGTCTATCGAATATGATTATGAGGGTTTGACAAAGAAAGAGCAGAATTACCTGCTTTATTTCACTCTTATATCATGGAGGTATATACCTAAACCTCTACATCAGGCAGTACACCAATGTTTGCGTCTGCACTGTACCATGTGTGGGCTAAGTACCGTACCTACTTCCAGGTAGGTACATGCAGCTAGCTCTCTGGGCTAAAGGTACGGCAGCTTATCCCAAGTATAGTGTGGGTGATGCTGAAGTACCGATTATGTGGTACCACATTGCGTTAGACACCTGACTTAAGGATCTGGTACCTGCTTGATCTACTATTACTACCTCGGGTTAGGTACCTCTTGGGGCAGGGCCTATTAGGTCTATTGGTTACACCAGTGCCGCGACCGCCTCCAAATAAGTCGAACACACATAATACCAACTGCGAGGCACCTGAGGTTTGTCCCCCAAATCTTGAACCTGCCGGACCAGCGCGGTACCACTTACTCACGCTGTCGACCTCGCAATCCGAATAAGAATTGTGAGGCATCCTCCTCGACCGACCCTCTTCTTCTCCGGGCATTCTTCCTCAGCCTGTACCAACCGTTGCAACAAACGAACGCTTTCCCGTCTCCGAAGCGCAGCAGCAGCAGTTCGAGCTCTACGTTTTGGACAGTCGCATGGGCACTCCGCTATAAGGCTGAGGTATCGCGACTCTGCTGCCATCCACACGATATTCTCACTCGTTCCTCTCCCTGGCTGAAGCATCTGCAGCTTCGGCCGACCTCTTGGACTTCGCACCATGCCGAGTAAGTCTTGTGTCGCTCTCTTCCTCATATGTTTTCCCTGTCACACCCAACAGTTTGCCCATCCTCCTGCTGGTGTCAGTTGCCTCTCCCACGACGTTCACCATGCGCACTCGACAACTGTCATGGCGGCCAGGAACCCAGCGATGGGTTGATACCGATGTCAAGTAACGGAACGAACATTCTCGATCCCCAGTCCCTCGCCGCGTCGGCTACCATATCGTGTCTACTGCGTGGCCCGCTGTCCCGCGTAGGGCGCCTGTGTTCTATGCGTTTGCGATATACTAGGCCCCATTAGAAGATTATCCTTCGTCGAGTTGGGTAGGACGTACAAGACATGCTGGGAACGAGAGCGCCCTGAAAGCTAGCAGGCACAGCAACTTTTGAGGTCGAAGCTAGGCATCATGACTTCAGGCTCGAAACAGCGAACTAGGTCAGACAGGAGGCTAGCCAGCTGCCTTGCCCGCCGACCGACTGTTTGAAACTCCGTTTTCACATTTCAGAATATTTTCCTACTCAGACTTCACTTCTGACAAGAGCTTAAATCGAACTGGGAATAAGGAGTTTTGCTGATTGACTTTTCCAGCTTCATTTGAAGATCCTTGGATCAATGAACAACTAGCGTAATTATATAGTTCAATGCTCGTTCTCCCAACTTCAGGCTAATGACATCAGGTCCGCTTCTGTCCTCGAACTGGAGGATACCACCATTGCCGTCGATGCATCCTATTACCTAGAACTGTTTCTTGCCAATGCTCCTTACCAAGAGCCGCTTTTACCAGCGCTGGGAGGCTTAACTGGTATCCAGTTTCACATTGAGAACGACCTTGATAACTGGAGAGCGAACAAGACCACGCCTTTCTTTATCTTCAGTGGCCAATCTGTCGTGGGATCTGATGAGATTGCAATCCAACGAGGGATAAAGGCAATTGCAGGGACAGATGAAGCGTGGAGCTTGTACTTCCAGAGTCAAGCCAACGAAGCTGTATCAGCCTTCGGCTCTCATAAGGGTGAGTTGGCCACTAGACGCTCATGATATTGGGGGAGTGAGCTGACGAGGTTTAGGAGCATACCTTGTTCAGAGCCTATATCCCCTTCTTCAGGGCATCTTGAGTCGCCGTGGGCTATACTTTAAAGTAGCACCCGTCAATGCAGCCGCACAGGTTAGTACTTAGCCTTGCTGAAAATGCGTTCACTAATCATCTGTGTCAAGATTGCGTACTTCGACATGATTGATTCCGACCAATGCTCTGCTATTATGGGCTCTCAAGAGCTTCTGTTGTATCCGATCCAAGATTTTGTAATTCGGCAAATCGATTGGGAATCTGCAACGTTCAACGGCATTCACAAGAAAAGCCTTATTAAGAATTTGGGCGTAGCCGAACCAACGTTCATAGACGCAGTCCTCATGACGGGAACGTCTTTTCTGGCCGGCTTCCCTCCACTTGAAGACCCGAGCCTCGCCCCTCGCCGACCTTCAACTGTACAAGATGCTGTCAATCTTTTACGGACTTCGGAGAAATCCGTCACGACCGCTTGCAATTCTTTCAGCGACATTCTTAGCAACAGAGACCCGAACTGGCTACAGAAATATCGGAGAGCTAGGATGAGTGTCGTTCATTTCATCTTCATCGACGAAACTGGCGAGATCAAAGTTCATAACCATGATTACCTAACTCACGACAACTGGCAATATCTCGGCTATAGGTTGCCAGAAGAGCTTTACCACTATCTCGACCGCGGCCTGATCGGGGCTCGTCTCCCAAGCTGGATTTCGCATGGCCAAATCGTCGTTTTCCCTACTCTCGACGGAGTCAGCTCCGCGGAATACCGACACCTCGTCACTGAGCAGCTTATGGGCTTGAGGAAGCTTGCCATTTTCCTTGTATTGCCCAGGATGAACCGAGGAATCCAGTTCAAACCCATTAATGTTAGGCTTTGGTATGACGATAAGTACTCCTATAAGATTGAGTATCGTTCACAAGACCCTCAGGCTTCAAAAGCTATCCAACAAGCACATGCTTGGGATGTCAAGAATGATACCGTGAAAAAATATTTTCCCAATGCTCGGCATGGAAATGTTCTCTTTGAAGTCCTGGCCCTGAAGAATCATGAATTTGCTAAATCCACAATCACTAAAGCGAAGATCAAGAACATCGCCTCTGGTGACCTGATTTTATCCATCACTCTCTGGCGGTACCTGCATTTGCGGGGCTATGTTAATGACAACCACCAACTTACACCTTGGGGCGAAGCACTGGCCAAATCGCTTGAAGCGCTTGAGCCAACAGTCTCGAAGCACCCTACTGTTCCTGGCCTATTCGAAGCGATACTTCTTGCTTATGAACTGCTGCGGCTTGACCTCCTTAATACTCGCAATCAGCATGCAGAGCTAAATGGTTTACCGATGAATGGTACCGACGATGAGAAGGCAAGCCTTCTACTTATCAGTCGGTGTGCGATCCTCTTGAAGCTGCGACATCAGGCCAATGGGTACACTGGTCCGCTGAGCAAGAATTTCCTGTGCTTCCGTTCTCTGACCTCAGCTGTTCGCGAGTCCTGCCGTGACCTGTTTGAAGCAATTGTGGCATCATTGTTTCTAAATGCACAGGCAGAGCGTGAGCGTGATGATTATCTTAACATCGGCCAGGGGTAAGTCCCAATCCAAGAGCACTTTTTAATATATCACCATTTGTCGCCCTAGTCTCTGATTGTTCACAGTCTCCCATTCTTGACGGATACGGATGTTGCCCTTGGCATTGCCGTCAAAACATTTTTCGACGATATCAATCTGAATGAACCTGCGGAGCAGAAAGCCGCGAAGAGGCAAGAATTCCCCACCAAGTTTGTGCCATTCGCCACGAATTTCTATGAAGATTTAGACATTGCCTGTGATTTCTTCAATGCTCTTCACTCGGGAGTAAAGACTCTCACCAATGAGTTGCCCAACGGGGACAGAAGTGCATGGGATAAGGCCAGTGCCTATCTTAAACTCCGCCGGTGATTCAGATACCTCCTCCAAGTGAAAATTACAGAACACGACTTGCCTTAATTGATGCTCGACGAATTCCGGCGCCATGGTTGAACGTATCTATTCTATACGTGCAAGGCCGCGGGCAGGAAGGCCGGAGACCATGTATCATCTATTCATGCTCTAAAAAGTTGGCAACCACTCATGTGGTAAGGCATATTTATCTTATGCTGTTAGTTCTCCTCTCCTATACCATAGTCCTACCTATACGTCTAGTACAATGTTTATCGGACCACTTAGCCCCGAGGGTACTACGGCAAGGCGTTGGAGCAAGGGAGACAGGAGGTTTGTTGCTATCGAATAGAATACATCGCTGTCCAGTAGCGGTATCAAGGGGGGCAAGATTATAACACAGAGGGAAATCAAAGTAAGCG
Source organism: Xylaria venustula (assembly GCA_022578775.1). NCBI lineage: Eukaryota > Fungi > Ascomycota > Sordariomycetes > Xylariales > Xylariaceae > Xylaria > Xylaria venustula. Next base: position 498,641 of record MU389340.1, on the reverse strand, counting down.
AGGTGTTCTATACACATAACTACGCCATCCAGACACAACCATGGTTTAGCAATTTAAATGCGACGTCGAATGTAAAAATCCGTGATGCTAAGCAAAGATTGACCGCTGGGGAACCTTTCACTTTCGTCACTCCAACGCTGCTATGCTATACCCATGATCAAATGCACGAAGGTGGTGTTGGTAGACACAGTTGCCCATCCAGATAGAGTGGCCAAGGTTTATATATAGAGCTCTAGGTGGTAAAGACTGGTGACAGAAGGAGTTTGGTATATATATTCAGACTAGTAGGTAGTTCCTTCTTATTTACATCCCTAGGTATGTTTACCGCAAAGTGGTCATTAAAAACCATACATTAGGTACGTCTGATTTCTGACCTCAACAACCGTCAGACTGAAACGATTGACAGTCCTGTCCGAGATATCTGAGCCGACCCGTTCTTTACCTCCAACCTACCTATGTTAACACCAACTCAAAAAACCAGGTAGTTTATTATACTCGATTAATATGAATAGCTATGTCTAGTTAATAGCTGTACAAACATGAATGAAGCAGTACATAAAAATTGAAAGGACTGGTCTATGCATATAATCAATACTTGACCAATCGGATTTTGTTTGAGGAGCCGGTACTATTTCCAATTGGTCTATTTCAAGACAGGCGTTGGGGATTGGCATTTGCGAATGGCATTTTGGGTTAACGCTCGGAGCTAAGCATATCTTCACATTGAGAAGGTTACCCTGGAATAAAGGTTATCTGGGTTCGGCAAAGGCCATTTTTATAACTGTTGGCTCTCTTTCCATGTATGTAGGAAATGTGCATGTGTAAATGGGGCGTCTAAAACGCGATATCAATGTAGCAAAGCTTGGGAGCTTTCCCCAACCTGGATAAGTTATGTACTTTACTTAATGTGCCAAGTGTATTTCCCCAGATCGTATGATACGGTAGTAGCGCTGCTACCAGAACTGACCCATTAAAAGCACCCCCGCTGTAGTCCCTGGAGTACCTCGGCCTAATCCCGGCCACGCCGATTGATGTTTCGGCCTCGGCCTGGAGCTCATTCAATTCCAGTTAAATGTCATCTGAATGCTCTGAATGCTGTTTGCATTCATTTCAATCTGGTGAACGATCAACCATCTTTTAGCCATATCGTGCCCGAAACGTCTGAATCATTTTACGTCATGTCTGCTCGTATTCCCGATCTTGTATGTCATGCTCCTACCACTAAGGCTAAGCCGAAGCTTAAGCTGATTGATTGATGCAGGTCGCCAGTCGTGTCAGCGACCAGGCAAAGAGGCAGTTAAACATTGTCGCCAAGTTTGTCGAGGAAGAATGCATTCCGTAAGTCATTTCCCCGCCTCTCTCATTCAAATAGCATCTGTCCATGTTTCTAATAAGCGCACTTGTAACCAGTGCGGATCCTGTATTCGAAGCCCAGATTGGTGAGGGCCCAGCACGATGGGAACACCACCCTGCCGTTATCGAGGATCTAAAGGCGAAAGCGAAGAAGCTAGGCCTTTGGAATATGTTCCTGCCGAAAGGCCACTACAAGGAGTCACCGGGGTATACGAATCTGGAATATGGATTGATGGCCGAGTGGCTGGGCAAGTCGAGGACGGCATCGGAAGCCACCAACTGCGCTGCCCCTGACACAGGAAATATGGAGGTTTTGGCCAAATACGGCAACGATGCCCAGAAGGCAAAGTGGCTCAAGCCCTTACTAGATGGGGAGATTAGGTCTGCCTTCCTCATGACGGAGCCGGATGTGGCCTCGTCTGACGCCAGGAATATTCAACTGAATATGAGGAAAGAAGGCAATGAATACGTCCTGAACGGATCCGTGAGTCTTTCTCCCCCAACCCCTGCATAGCCCGTACTAAACACATTACAGAAATGGTGGTCGAGTGGTGCGGGAGACCCACGATGCAAGGTTTACATTGTTATGGGCAAGTCGGATCCCGACAACAAGGATCCATACAAGCAGCAATCCGTCATCATTGTGCCTGCTGGTACTAAGGGCATCAAGATCCACCGGATGTTGAATGTCTACGGCTATGACGATGCGCCTCATGGACATGGGCACATCTCATTCGACAACGTTCGGGTTCCCGCCAGCAATCTCGTACTTGGTGAAGGCCGCGGCTTTGAGATCATCCAAGGCCGTCTCGGGCCAGGCCGAATCCACCACGCCATGCGGAGCATTGGGGCCGCCGAGAGAGCTCTGGAATGGATGCTGATGAGAATCAACGACCCCAAGAAGACGCCGTTTGGCAAGCAGTTGAGGGAACACGGTGTTATCCTCGAGTGGGTAGCGAAATCCCGTATTGAAATTGATGCAGCTCGCCTGGTTGTGTTGAATGCAGCGGTGCGGATGGACGACCTAGGCCCCAAAGCTAGTCTCAAGGAGATTGCCCAGGCGAAGGTTCTCATCCCGCAGATGGCCCTGACAGTCATTGACCGAGCTGTGCAGACGTTCGGCGGTGCCGGTGTGAGCCAGGACACGCCCCTGGCCAATATGTGGGCACAGATCCGAACGCTAAGGCTAGCAGACGGACCTGACGAGGTCCATTTACAGCAAATAGGTCGCAATGAGAACAAGAGGGGAGTAGAAGTTACGCAAAAGATTCAATCCCAGAAAGACAAGACGGAGCAATTACTGAAGCAGTACGGGGTACAGAGGTTCCAGCCGGGCACAAACATCCAGCACAAGTTATAAATCGTATTGTAGCATATACCTAGGTACCTATCTCACGCGATGTACATTACGCATATTTTCCATTGATTTTGGCCAATGGGATGATGAATGCGAATCCCGAGCTAGCGACGAGCAATCTGCAGATATCCTCACGTCCAAAGTCGGTTTTGTCCCATTCATATTAATGTTTTTCAGCTATAAATCAATGTGCAGTTGTTGTTTATTTAGAATAGGTATCCCTGCCCTTAGGAGTCGTGGAGTAAGTTTCACAAGCAAGGGTAATGGACTCATTGAAATGTGTGAGTCATCTGAGATGATGGCATAATGTGCGTTGTCAAGAATGCTTCGTGGTTGCGATGACGACGGAATATGATTTGGTAGGAGGCAACGAATCCATTCAACGCTCAGTGGGGCGCATGTGGTCTGGGGTTTGACAGTGGACGCTAGTGCTGGAGCTAGGCCTTGCAAACGCCCCGTTGCCCCGTAGCAACCGGCATTGTTGACTTTGGAAAGGCCCAGTCCGAGATTTTTGCGCACAGAAGCCGCATTGCGGGCGGTCCTATTCATCATTCCCTCAGTGTGTTCATAAAGGGTCCAATTCTCCTCGACCTGCACAAGTATAATTTGCGAACAAAACACATACTTGCATCCTCAACATACCACCCCAAACAGAAGACCATCGTCGCCCGCACCCGTGCTATACATAACTTCTTCACACGCATCAGTCAGGCTTTCGCACCAGCAAAGGTAGACAGACGCTTAGCGCACACTCAACACAGTCGCCAGCCCGACCAAATCCCTCGACTTCCATCCTCTCTCACTACCTATCTCAGCCACAATGGGTTCCGTCAACGCTCTTTCCGAGAAGGACGCCAACAACAGCCTCAAGAACCTGGCAGGAACTGGAGCCAACAAGACCGGCATTAAGAGTATGGAGTACCACCGCCAGGTGTTCGCGTCTAAGCTGGAGGAAGAGAAGTACGACCACACTGCTGCCACCAATACTACTACCACTACTACTACTACCACCACCACCACTATCACCGTATCCTCTACCACCGTTGGCGCGTCCTCTGGCCTTGGTACCACGACCTCCGTAAATCCCTTGCTGGCATCCTCCTCCCAGAAGATAATCCACAGGACACTTGCCGGACTCTCTGCTGACCCCACCGCCTCTGGCGCCCGTAGCTCCGTGCAGCAGTACGTCTCTCCTTCGGACAACATCATGAGTCCCTGCACCGCCAAGCTCAATGCCCTCAAGGGCCGCTCCGCTGGAAAGTAAGTTACGCCCCCGGGGGCGGGGGGGGGGGGGGGGGGGGGGGGGGGGGGGGGGGGGGGGGGGGGGGGGGGGGGGC
>MU389340.1:441444-494584 GCA_022578775.1 Xylaria venustula | reverse complement strand
CTTTACTTTTGTCCTTGGTCAAAAAAAATGTTTCCCGGCCCCCCCAACCTAAATGCCCCCACGGGCCGCGCCGGTGTTAATTTTTTTAAACCCCCCTTTTTTTTTTTACCCCCCCCCCCCCCCCCCCGAATTGACTTATTCATACGCAAAATATTGCATTTCTTGGGTGTCCCGACTCAGCTCACGCGCTCTAACTTTTTCTTCTCACTGCAGGGCAAAGCCGAAATCATTATTCGCCCAGGCATCAGCTAAGAAATTTGTCGGCGAGAACGTGTTCGGCGCTAGAAGTGCCGAGCACGCGTCATCGGCGAAGCCCAGCGCAGCCGATCAACCAAACCAATAGCGGACCAGCTTCAGGCTCTTAAGAGACTCAACCAACCAACCAACCAACCCATTACGTCTGGGTTGGATCCGGACTCGATCCACACCCGTTGTACCAACAACAGCTTTTGTTTTCTTTTGTGATTTTACAACCGTCTTTCGTTCGCGCTGGATTACTATTATATTCCCCCTCCCAGGCGGACGATGACGACGTGGGGATATTCCCTCTTACTCCCATTAAGGCGGAGAGAGAGAGAGAGAGAGAGATTGCCTAATGTGTATGTGGTACAGACACGGCGTGGTACTTATAAAGGTCAAACGGCGTTTTTGCGGCATAGGGAAAGGAGTCAATAGGAAGGAAAGTGGGCTGTATTGTGCTGGGATACGGTACTTGCGCTCTCACTTGGGATACAGGTGTTTAACGAATTGATATGAAACACAAACTTGACTTATAAAACATGACCACAAGTCCCTCTCACTTGTTATTGATGAATCGTCCTATACGTATCCTGTGAGGCGCCTACAAATCTGGCTGAGTAATGCATTGATCTATCATAAAAGATATATGTGCAGATCTACGCCTTGAAGGCGCTGACTATGTAGACTACATCCTCGTCGGCCACCACATGTGCCAGCCCAACGCGCTGGGGAACATGGCGTGCGCTCGCTCCCCATACCAGCGCATACTTATACGTCTCTTTCAGCGTACGATGGATTCGATCGCAAACGTCCTCGATGGTGCTGCCATTACGGACGATAAGAGCCTCGTTGAAATCGGGCTCGACGCCCTTACGCTTCGTGTAGATGCGAATGAGGCGCAGCTCCTGCCAGCAGCGGTCGACGACGTCCTGGACGCCGAGGTCAAGCTCACAGCTCATGACGGCCGTCTGCGGCTCGCGTGCCAAGCGGTCCAGGAAGTCGAGCGACACGCTATCGATCTTGTTATACACGTACAGACACTTGATGTACTTGCGGTGGTCCTTCATGATCACGTCGATCAGGTCGTCGACTGTGGCCTCCTCATCGCGCACCAACACCTCGCAGTTCAGTATCTTGTAGTCCCGCAGGATATTAAACACCATCTTCTCGTCGAGCCTCTTCGGTGGGTTCTGGAAGGTGATCTTCATGCCGCCTGCCTTCTTCGCTTTCAGGTAAATATTCCTGCATCAGGACACGTTAGTCACGCCACTGGCAATGCTTCTCGGCAGAAGGTACCACGTACGGAGGTTCTCTATTTAACCTGATCCCAACCGCCTCCAACTCGGCCTCCAGTAGCGCGCGCTGCTCTGCTTTCTTCGTCGCATCGAGGACCATCAGGATGAGATCACTCGTCTTGGCAGCCGAGATGACTTGTCGTCCTCGTCCCTTCCCTTCTGCGGCGCCCTCGATAATTCCGGGCAGATCGAGCAGCTGGATCTCGGCACCGCCGTACTCGAGCACGCCGGGGATGGCCGTTAATGTCGTGAAAGCGTACGAGGCTACTTCTGATCTTGTTTTGGTGACTTTAGACAGGAACGTCGACTTTCCCACGGATGGGAACCCCACGAGTGCTATCCTTGCGTCTCCGCTCTTGCTCACATCGAAGCCGGAACCACCTCCGCCGCCAGCGCCGGGGCCGGGTTCGAGTAGTTGCGCTCGGAGCCGCGCGAGCTTTCTGTTTGAGAAGCTTAGCCACAGATTTCACTTTTCGCAAATCTTTAGAGAGTGTACCCTTTCAGAAGACCAAGGTGATATTCTAGCGAAATGTCAATATCGTGACTCGGATCAACCCCCTCCGTATTGTCAAGCTATTAGTTAGGCTTACCAGTCGCCTTGTTCTCTATACCACGATCACTATGTCAGAATTGGCATCAGTTACTTCATGATCCATCGCCCAAGAGATGACCCCATAGCCCTTCCACAAACCTGTCTCATGACACGGCGAAGAATAACGTAGACAAATGATGGACCGAGATTCATCGTGGAAGGACTAATGAGTCCTCTAGGCGATGGATTCGGAGTGCTTACTCTGCGTCCTCCTCATCTCATCCTCAATCCTGGGATCGTCAGCCTCATCTTCATTGGCTTGACTGGTCTCTTTTACTTACTCCTTGATCTTTTCTGTAATGTTCACCATTTTGCCGGTTTGGTTTACCTACTACCTATGTGAAATTGTCGACGAACAGATTAAGCTGATTTGGTCGAACAAGTCGACCGCGCAGTAAGATAAGCCACGCAAATCTAGATGTTCTGTATCTATAGGAGCAGTTTCATAGGCCCTCCGGGTATTAAAGCGTAACTGGCAGAGAAAAGTAATACAATGTACTGTGTAGTTGTTATTGGGTTGCTCCCGATTTAGAGCCCCGCCTAATTGACATGCTTAACGATCAGTGAGAAGGCGGCAAAATCAACGTGGGGTTGGTTCTTGCACGGACCATTCATCTTTTCACCGCCTTCCGTTCTAAGCTAAACTTTGAGACCTGTTTTGGTCAATGAATACTGGGGATTGATGCGCTAACTTTAGGCTGGCGAGTCCTCTATAAAGTGTTGTGACAATTACCCGTGCATCACATCACTGGCCCTCCAAAAATTTCATATTTGCAATTTTGTATGTCAAGATACTCAGTACTCAGGTTGGGGACGAAGGATGGCTCATACTTACGCTTTTCGAGCTAGAAGGCAACAGGGTTATAACCTGTTGTATAATCTTGCTAGGAATAACTCCTGACATCGACGTTGAGAGTGCTTCACTACGACTTAGTTGATTTTGATCCAAGAGGAGATCGCATTGGCAGAAAAGAACTCAGTCATTGGTTTGCGTGAGTGTCCGTGTCCTCTAGCTACTCATCAAAAAGCATCATACCCGAAAACCATCAACATTCTAAATATACAGGTTTTATGATTTCCTTGCCTAGACTAACTTCCAAACTCCATCTACTATCTCAATCTTGATTTCTCTGTTTTCGTCTATACTCCTCCTTCCGGCTTCGAGAATGGCGGTAGTTGCAATTGTGTTGGTTAAAGTCGGCAAGCCTCGTGCGTCCAAATCAGCGGGCTTGAGAGACCCGCTGTTGATGGCTCGGCAGCCGTCAATGAACTTCTCAAACGACACGTACCCGTATCCGCCTTGTCCGTTGAAGTTTCCCTCCTCATCGGGAGCACTGCAATGTCACAATCAGCAATCAGTGCCTTGAACCGAGCCCACGAGGGCAAACAAAACGCAAAGAAGTAGCTCAAAGCGCAGCCAGAACTCTCTATCGTGAAATCGAGGATCTGCTAAAAAAAAAAATAACAAGGCGGGAATTTACTTACTACTTCATATAGAACGGGTTATACCACACCAGCTGTCCCGCCGAGTCGTCCGCGACGTCGTACCCTCGCTTCGCCTGGTTGATGCGGACTTCGCCATCGGCCGCCATGTAGTGGAAATACTGATTCGAGTGCACGCCCGCCTTCTGCGGCGCCGTCCACGAGGCCGTGTAGACGCCCGTCGCGATCTTGCTCGGGTCGCCTTTCTTCTGCCACGTAACCAGCACGGTGATGGTGTCCTCGGTGCCATCGACGCAACCCAGATTCGTCGCGATGCCTTTGGCGGCCGACGCGGACACCTTCACTGGGACGAAGCCCTGCGGCGATACCATGGAGTCGCAGATATCGATGTGGTGGCTGTTCAGGTAGTACGAGATGTCCGAATCGATTCCGGCCCAGGCCTTGAACGTCTCGAGCTGGAATTTCGGCTGCGACATGTAGCTATAGAAGTAGTTGAAGTCGCCGAGCTTCTGGGACTTGTACTTCGCATCGGCGTATGCTGGATCATATCGCTTGTGGTGCTCGATGTAGACGTACACGCCGTTTTTCTTGGCAGCCTCTATGAGCGACTGGTGATGCTCTAGGGTCTTGACGGCCGGCTTGGTGATCATAACATGTATCTTGCGCTCAATAGCGTACAAGGCAATAGGATAGTGGGTAGTGTCTGGTGTGAATATGGTGATGGCATCGCCTGGTTTTAAGGCGTCTATGGCGGTCTTGTAGGCATCTGGGTCCTTGGCGTCGTTTGCTGGGAAGGACTCGAAAGAGGTGTCGAGGCCATTGTAGACATTGGTGATGTTTGTTTCCAGATGTTGTCCTTTGAGCAACGGGGTGTTAGCTACATATAATACGAGAGTTTTTTTTTTCGTATACTGACTTATAGCTGGGAATTTGGTTCCGTTGGTACCAGCCATGCTCAGTTGGCCAACTTTGCCTCTCCGTCGAAGGTCAAACAGAGTCAAGCCCACGACTCCGACCTTCTTATCAGACCCTGAAGCTCCGCCACCTACAAACCCCGTGGTGTACTCGCCGGTACCGACCTGTTTCATGAGTCAGTTGTTGCGCAGACGTGAAGAGTTGTCATCATGATCAACATTACCATCAGCACGTTCAGAGGATCAGCCGCCATCTTGGGTAAATTGCTCCTGCTCAACTCAAGTATCAATGGCACCAATTGTAAATATTAAACTGAAAAAAAAGCAGTATAAACTTAAATCACATAAAAAGGTAATCAATAGCTTCTAACATTTAGCAGATCGCGCTTCTATAACTAAAAGTGAAAGCTACCCTAGCGCCCCTCTCTTTAGTGAACGTTTAGTGAACGGAAGAATTGAGGGGCAGTTGGAGATGCATCGAACTAGGAAACTACCTAGTTCGTAGTAGCATTTTGACTAGCAGTATCCGGATAAAGAGAGTAATGCTCACAAATAAGTAACGATCTTACACTGGGTAAATGCTGTACTAGTACGGAGAATCGCATATCCATGAATCAAAATGTCATAATAAGAGGCTCTATGTAGTACAGACCAGCAGAAAGAAACTCGTAATAAACAATTACGTATTGAAACTTAATACACTTGGTACGGCATGTACAAAGCAGAAACAAAACGATAAGTAACTGAGACTATTTCATAACACTACTATTTATATATTGACGCTTCCTGGGTACTTAGCAACAGTATAGTCCTCGTGTACATAGGTACATGTAAGTTGCTAGTAAGATAGAAAACTTCCCAGATATCCAACCAGGTAGATAGTATAAATAACCATCTGTATGTACCTACAAAGCGCCCGAATAGGGAAAAAGCCGCCGCTTCGGCTACCTTTTTGATCAACCAAGTAAGGCGGGGTAATGCCCCGCCCCCACCTAATAAACATCGACTCCCCCAACTTGCCTACCCCACCATAACTTTCGACGTCATTATTTACGACAAGGCCGCAAAATCAATTGGCGTTTCCTGAATTTCAATGGTCTGAGGGAGCAGCGGTACCGGTAGAACAGACATATTGTGACCAAGGTGAGTTTCTATACCTCTTGGTAGGAAATCGTTGAAAATGATGCCAACAGTTCACTCCGTTTGTGAGTGTGTTAAACCCGTGCCCGTTTTCGACCCCAACTGTGATTCGAGCTAATGATAACACCAACAAGCTTAAGAGAGCGACCGAAAGAGTTTAGACTGATCTATTTTGCTACATTTTGACTGGTGGAAAAATAACTCCGGAAGAGCACCTGAATACCTGACATTTCTGTAAGACGCACTTGAAAGCATTTTGCGCCTCTTATGCCAGTATTCGCTCTAGTTCTCGGTCCCTGAAGAGAGTTTGCTGAATACCTTATGAACCTGAGACACTGTGCAAACGGGAGTGGAATGACTATCTCCGGTTCTGTAGCCATCCAATCTGCTTTTAAACAAGCTGAACACCATGAGTGTGCCCAGACTCAGGATTCTACCAGGTCCAGATGGCCATTGCTACAACCCTCAGAATATAATAAAAATGACTAGTCAAACTACTAATAGGGGAGATTCTGTCGCCCCGTCACAGATCGCTTCTGTTCCGCAAGGATTACCTATGATCGTAATCGTCCCGCCATCCCATCCACTGCCTGACTGGCTACGAAGCGATCCGTCGCACAACGGCAGCCTCTGGATAAACAATACCCCTTATTAGACCTTTTGTCAAGATTATGTGTAAGCTCGAGATAGTCCTTTGCTACGTCTGAAGCACGGAGGGTAGAAACGATATTCGGCTCCCATCGGCTATAGCGACTTGTCACTTTCGACATCCCGTGGAAGCACTTAGTTATTCCTTTTAGCTAAGGTAGTCTCTCCAGGCAGCGAGGCTCGGTGCCCAGAGGATTTCCCAGGTGTCTGCCCCCTTTCGGCCCAATTCATCACGAGCAAAAGCCGCCGGGACGAGTAAGATGGCGTCTCCGCACATCTCATGACCCACTAGTCAAGCTATACTGTGGGTTGATGGAGAGTCCAAAATCTATCAGCGGACGCGGAGCTCGTCCCTTTATCGTTGGAGACGCTTTTCGTTCTTTAATTTATAAGAGCGTTACGAGCTACTTACTTTCCTATTATTCCCTTTTTTAACGTCCACCTTAATATTACCTATCATCTTCCCTTTTATTCTCAGAATAGTTCATACTCGAAGGCCGGTTCAATAGCCAAACTGTTATCGTCAACCCCTCTATTTATAAAACTACTTATATTCACATATATATATTCTACGACTATTTCAGACGACCATGGCTGCAACCAACGGTGACGTGACAAGCGGTCATGCGACCGCGAGGCGACCCTTGCCTTGTGGTATCTATGCGCCGACGATGACTTTCTTCGACCCCGACACCGAGGACCTCGATATCCCGACCATCAAGAAGCATGCGGAACGGCTCGTACGGGACGGCCTGGCCGGCCTCGTAACCCTCGGCTCCAACGGTGAAGCCGTCCACTGCACGCGCGAGGAGAAGCTGGCCATAACCCGTGCCACAAGAGAAGCACTGGACGCCGCCGGCTTCACGAACACGCCCATCATAGTAGGCACAACCGAAAGCAGTGTCAGGGGCACCGTGGAGCTGTCCAAGCTCGCGGCAGAGGCCGGCGGCGACTACGTCCTACTCCTACCCCCAAGCTACTATAAAGCGCAGGTGGACGAGGAGATGATAGAGGGCTACTACACGGCCGTGGCAGACGCGAGCCCCTTACCCATAGTCCTCTACAACTACCCTGGCGCCGTGGCAGGCGTCGACATGGACTCGGATCTGATCATCAAGCTAGGCCAGCACCCCAACATCATCGGCACCAAGTTCACATGCGGCAACACGGGCAAGCTCACGCGGGTCGCGCTGGCGCTGGACGCGAAGACGCCCTCGTCCGAGGGCAGCGGGTACATGGCCTTCGGCGGCATATGCGACTTCACCGTGCAGACGCTGGCCTCGGGCGGCAGCGGCATCATCGCGGGCGGCGCCAACGTCTTCCCCAAGGTGTGCGCCAGGGTGTGGAACCTGTACGCCGAGGGCAAGACGGAGGAGGCCATCCAGCTGCAGAAGGTCCTCTCGCGCGGCGACTGGTTCCTGACGAAGCCTGCCATCGCCGGCACCAAGCAGGCCATACAGAGCTACTTCGGCTACGGCGGCTACCCGCGGCGGCCGCTGAAGCGCCTGGACGAGGCCAAGGTCGCTGCTGTTGCTGAGGGCATCCGGGAGATCATGGAGATCGAGAAGTCGCTGTAAGTACTGTTAAGAGCTGGCCTGCCTGTTTGTCTGCTTGCTTGCTACGCATGCGTGGCGATGGTGAGGAAGATGCGATTGGCTTTTCGGAATCGAGGGGACCCTGCTTGCATGCTGCTCCTCCACCACATCACCGGTTATATGCACGGCGCAACAACCGCAAGGACCGGATTCGCTCGGCTCGGGAAAATGCGGGGTCGAAATCTGGGGTCGAACGGATGCGGCTCCCTCTTACTTGTCAAGCTTGTCTCTCGGCATTGTGTTGCTCGGGGTAAGGAGCCCCGGATAGAAAGGCCCTCAAGTCGTGGCAAGGCCCGGCTTTTGCTGCGATTCTCTGTTATACCTCTCCTTGCATTGCTGGCTCTTCTAGGGTGTGGATACGTGCTGCTTGCTGCATTGGGTGCTCGGCGTATTCGTCCCCTTTCACAACTAATTCGAGGAGATTGGATTGATATAGCATACACCCAAGTTTCGCTTATACGAGGCTTCGCCAGATTTGGACCATAGCGATCAAGGGAATATTCATTCCAGAAATGTTCCCCAGACCTTCCATATCCCGCTCTCGCTGGGCGAATTGATCACGGTCGGGATAGTCACTCGAGTTTCCCCTTATTGTTATACTACGCCATGCTTGTATGATAGCTCCCATTCTTCAAGGTTCATTGAAACGTCGTTCTTGTCAGCTAGCATCCACTATTCAAAGTAGTACCCTACCTAGTGTCTAATACGCATATAGAATGCTCCGAAAGTGTTCACTGTGTAGAAGTTTGGTTGCTTAGTATACTTACTCATCATATATACTGCCTTCTCATGTAAGAGTTAGCTCGCCCGCCCAGGCTTGCCCATATGTATGCATTTACTTGCTGCGTACTAGCACGTACAATGGATTTCAACGACTTCATTAGATATATTGGCTGTTGCTGTATTAGTCTCGTTGACAATCATCATTTCCAAGCTTTAAGGGGACATCATTTTCTTTTTGCCTCCCAATTTGAGAAAATAACCAGCCCACACATAGATACACTAGATAGTAGCTTACGAAATAACTCAATATTTGAATGGAGCGACTGGGAAGATCGATGTTGTAATATGAACGATAGCCGCCTGAGCACTTTAGGTAAGGGTGGAGGGTCTGAACTCTCACCGCGTTGCAATTGCATAAGATAAAGTAAATCTATGAAGAGGTCGACGCCTAGTGAATGACATGAGAGAATTTAACTGTTGAGGTAAGCTAAAAAGCTATATATTATCTTGCCTTCATATGTATATATATATATATATATGTTTTGCTTCTCATGATATTGAATCTCTTTGTGTATGGATAGCGAGATCCCAACAAAACCCATCCACTTGACATGGGAGATTACTTCAATATATCTATCACAATGTCATGTGGTATGCTATCAGGGTTCCTATTCGCGAAGTTTATATTCCAAACTGTCTAGGGTCTAGCTCAGCGATATCCGCGCTCTTTGCAACGCCTTCAAAGATGAGCTCGCTCATTAGCTTTCCTGTTGCAGGTCCGTTCTGGATACCCCAGCACGTGTGACCGGCCGCGATCCACAAACCCTCAATGGTCGAACCACCCACAAGGGGGGTATTCTCCTGTCCAGGACGCATGTGTCGCGGCATATAACAAGCTTGCTTGGCTATGACGGGTGCGGCTTTGAGGGTGGTGCTTACGGTGCCGATGTAGGCAGCAATGTCGTCACACTGCGCCTCGTCAACTTCGACCAAGTCTGCTGTCTCGGGAAGCGGAACGGACGGGTCACATTCTCCGCAGGCATACACTTCGCCGCCTGGTCGCGCGTACATCTCCGGGTCTACGTTGCCATTGTGCACTCGGCGCTGCCGATGCGGTGGTATCCAGTTTGCTGGTAGCGAAATGTTGGTGAACACGGCATACGGCGTTACATCCGCCTCGAACACGATACTGTGGGCGCGTAAACCCTCTACTTTCGTCTGCGGGAGTAAGCTACTGCACCACGGGCCTGCGGCGACCACGACATCTGTCACGCCAGGCATCATGCGTAGCGAGCCTGTTACTCGGTCAACATACTCGACACTTTTCACGCTACCGTGGCTTACGCCTATCTTGGTCACCTTCGCATTGAGCCGGATATCTACGCCAGCCGAGTGTGCTAGATCTGCCATGGATGTCGTGAACTGATGTGGGTGTACCAGGGCCGTCTCAGTGTATCCCTCCATTCCCATTTCAGCGTATTCCTCTATTAGCTCGCTATCGATCCAGTCGAGATCCGCAGGCAGTATTGACTGGCGCATCAACGTCGCAGCAGCCTCGTCTTGCTTAGGCAGCTTCTGCCAATCCTTTCCCTCGGTCTGTGGCCCTGCTGGTTCTTGAACGTGCAGCGACTGTTGGGCTCGTGGTGAAAGCTCTTGAGAGCCATTACACGGGCTTGACGTCATATGGGCTTGATGCTCTTGTTGAAGAGTGGGTGAGTCTTTCTGCCGAATTGCGCGCTTGGCTTTGCCCGACATAGACTTCCGGCTCCTAGATTTTGCCTTCGATTTTGAATATTTGCCCTTCACAGTAGCGGCGATCTGAACACATTCTAACCGCCGGTATCCCCATCTGGCGGAGCCATCGTGCTCGGCTGCTAACTCGGCATGCAGGCGGTACGACAGAGGCACTATGCACATCGGATAAGCCCAGAGTCCGAGAAGTCCTCCGGCCTTGCCCGAAGCGCCAGCAGCGATGGACGTGGCCTCGACAAGAGTGATATGATGGATCAGGGGGTTGAAGGAAGGGTGGCGAGTGAGGTAGTAAGCTGTGGTCGCGCCGATTATACCGCCCCCTGCGTGGTGGGATCTTGGTCAGCTCGGGTTGAGACACAGGCACATGAGCGTGGCGAGCAAGCCGGACGAGAGGCGCAAAGGGCTACGCTAGCCGCGGGGGCGGGCTGGAGGCTGGGGCCAGTTGGGGGCATACCTATGATCACGATATGTCGCGGTCGGGGCATACTGCGACCGTCCATCGCCTCGTTGACATGGCCGATGCGTCGGGGAATTTAAGGGAACGGCAACGGCCAGACAGCGATAATGGTACCGGCGGCAGCAATACGAGATGCGATATGAATGTGCTATGGTACTTCACATGGCCCTGCAACAGCGCAGCCGGAACCGGTTGCAACCCTTGTCTACATATGTAGGTAACCAATCAACAAAGGTTCGTGGATGGAGAGGCGGTGGAGTTGAGCTTGGTGGTTTACTTGGTAGCGTGCGTGAGTTTGTTTGTCTCAAGCCGGTATACAGTAACATATCAATGATTGCTACCTGAGTTAGGTAGCTACTACCAAAAGATATTTCGTGTACATGCCTACTGAGCATAGAGTAACGAGCAAGCAACTACCTACATACATGTATAACCAAGGTAATTACGTATGTATGTATAGGGAGGTAAGCGCTACTTCCATGGGACACAAAGCTAGCAGTAATAGTTGATGTTGGTACTCGGCAGCCGAGGGGCAGAAGGAGGGGCACTACGTATAAGTATGTTTTTAGTGTACAATCTATGTCTCTCTTCCCTGATAGGAACGATCCAAAGTTCTTTAGCCTGTGGGTTCTCATGCAGGAACATGATTTCAAAAGCAACCTCTCGCGGAGATGATTTCTAAAAATCATTAAAATCAATTACACTGCACTAAATCATACCTTATCAACAACTCAATTTTTGCCTTATTGCCTAACTACCTCATAGGACTCTTGTTGATTTATAAGCGATGGGTACCTACCTCTGTATGTAGGTAATAGCTAACTCGCATCAATATCTCGTCTTGGCATCCACAACTGAGCTACATTTAAGGGATCCCTTACCTACATATATGACTGTACACTTTTTTGGTTGCTGTTTATGAAATATTTATATATATATATATATATATATATACTTGAAGAGCAAGAGTTGTGTCGTATAGATATACTACCTTACCTACTAGCAAACTGGAACTGCGAGGAACTTGTGATATGTGGGTGCATTAGATACCTAGATCGTTATTTAAGTTTCATCTGTACTACGGCTCTGCTAGAGGATACCAACAAGCAACAGGGGTGCAGTCGCGTCAGTTCGACCTCCAGTAGCGTGCCCACCAACTCGCGGCCGGCTACGTACATATCATTACTGTAACTCTGATCTCCAGTCTTATTTATCCATTTAAGCCTTCCGCTGCTGACTCATACTCCCTTTAACTCCATAAATACTGTTAAAAATTAGACGGCTTAAGTGCATACATAGTCAGACATTTGTATCTATCTTATCAACATAGGTAGCTCCTTCCAAGGTAATGACCGGGATGGTGTTAAGTCTAAAGTACTATAGGGACTGGTAGAGGTATTCTTATACTACTACATACTTCATTCACCATCTACTACATACCTACGTTAACAACATCGGAGGTTTTTTGCAAGAGTGGGCAACCAGCAAGCGGTAGGAAGCTGATACGAACCATCGGCACATAACCAGCTATCCATTCATTTAAGTAGGTATGTTGTAAGTGGCTGACTACCTGGCCGATGGATTGACAGGCTGTGAGACGACCCTCCGAGCCGGCGCCAATGACTGGCCTCTCACATACCGCACCTTAGCTCCGACAGGCTGTGTGGTGAGCGTAGGGCTCGTGGTGATTTGTCAAAAAGGTTGCAGCTTGCAGCTTAGCTTCGAATTGCAAATTGTCTTGGTTGCCAGGTGGGTTTCCCGAGAAGCCTACGGCCAAGCTACAGCATAGTAGTCACAGCATTCCTTGCCTTGCTATCGCGGCGTTTTACTGTTTCTGTCATCCGTCATCTGTCATCCCACCATCAGAACCGCCTTCAGAACAGCGACCTCCGCTCGACCCTCCGCCAGAACCTCCCACCAACATGGCCCTGGCTGGCGGTGTCTCGACTCGCCGGATCAGAAGCTTTGCACGGCCTTCCTCGTCTATCATTGGTACAGCTCCCCCCTGCTCTGTCGTGCTCTGCTGCTCCTTGGTATACATGTTGGGGCATGTACATGTGGTGTAGGAGCATGTCTTCTCATGCCTCCCACTTCCAATCTCTTCCAATCCATCCCATACCCCCATAGAGGGGCAGCAGTGCTACGGTGCCTGCACTACATGTGCACTAGCGCGCTCGGGTACAGACGAGGTACCTGAGCAGACGGCAGGGAAGCCGGCGGCACCTCTGCGCACTCAGTACCCTTCAGGTACCGGCCTGTATGCATCCTCTGGGACCCTGCTGACTATTTTTGTCATCGAGGAAAAAGATCACCTCTTGTTCAATACGTCTAGAGTCAGAGCTCCCACCGCTCGTCCACCGCTCATCTCAAACCCCACCTATAATAAGAAACGAGGCGTAACGCTCGCATCCTCGCCAACTTCCTCATTTTCCACTCACTCTTCTACTTTTCCCGTAATATCGAGATCTATATTCACAATGGCTGCCGCTACCTCATTCTGGGATTTCACCACCAAGGACAGTACGTAGTAGCTCCAAGCCTCCAGAACGAAAGTCACAGACAGCTAACTAACTTGGCCCAACAGAGACGGGCACTGAGAAGCCTCTGTCCGACTACAAGGGCAAGGTCGTCCTCGTTGTCAACACTGCCTCCAAGTGCGGCTTCACTCCCCAGTTTGCTGGTCTCGAGAAGCTGTAAGCTTAACCACTTCTTTTCTTCACATTTCTTGGTTGTCCCCATTGCCCGCTAGCTGTACTGTAACCGCTTCGACGGGAGCTTTGGTGGACAGGCAGTCAAGTTTCTGGCACTGGGATGAACATAACAGATCTTTCGTCTCTCTACTCTTCCCGATCTCACTCTAACCTCATCCCACAGGTACAAGGACCTCAGTGCCTCCAACCCCGATGACTTCGTCATTCTCGGCTTCCCCACGAGCCAGTTTGCCAGCGCCGAGGGCAGCAACGACGAGATCCAGGAGTTTTGCCAGGTCAACTATGGTGTCACATTCCCCATCTTCGCTCAGACTGAGGTCAACGGTGACAAGCCCGAGCCCGTCTGGGAGTGGCTGAAGAACCAGCAATCTGGTGTCTTGGGTATCAAGCGTGTCAAGTGGAACTTCGAGAAGTTCCTGATCGGCCGTGATGGCAAGGTCAAGGGCCGCTGGGCTTCTACCACCAAGCCTGAGGCTCTTGAGAAGCACATCAAGGAGCAGCGTGAGTAAACCCCTCATGTTTACTTGGTCATCGGGCAGCTGCATCATTCTACACCGACATCTGAGAAGCTCCACCTGACACCGAAGCACATTGACAATCGTCTTGAAGAGCCATTGCTAACTTGCATCCTTATAGTCGCTGTCCCCAAGAAGGAATAAATACTGTCATGTTGAACCGTGCGTTCAAGACTAGTTTGTGGTCAACGAAGTTCGGAGTTTATGAACCAAATTATAATGTTTGCATTGACGATACCCCCAGGGTGGCCAAGATCGGCATGGCCCTGGTATTGAATGAGGTTTCATTCCGCAGGGGCCGTATGGGGCCATATGGATCACTTGTTTAGATCAATACCACTATTTGAATTCTCATAAACCGTGTGCACTTTGCTCTAACATGTGAAACTCATTTTGTCTTGGTTCTGTTCATGATAAGTAGATAAAGGCGTCCGTTTCTGTGATTTACTTAGTAGGATCTCTGGGTCGCAACCCGGATGGCTGGTCTTACTGTAAAGCTGGTCTCCGGCAAAAAAAAAAAAAAAAAAGACTCGGGCTATGGTTTGCCCGAATTGAGATTCCGACAGCAGATCTTGGCATTAAATCTCTCTACCAAGGGATAGGCATAGGAGCTTAGATAGTCTTATCTGGCCACTTTACAGGTGGATGTTTCCTCCGGAGTGATAATGCATTCTCAAGTCGTGAGTTCGTGATTTCAGCCGCTTCTCTCCCGTATTGCGACTCATCTTGCTTTGAAGTTTCCGATAGCGTTATTCCAGCTTGGTGGCTACAGTCAGCTGTTCATGCCTATAATTCTCAGAGACGAAAACAATATCCTATTGCCTACTGTTCATGTTTTTCCCTTATTCGTCTTATATAATGACTGCATACGAGCGAGGCTCGGAAATGAATCTCATTGCCATATATGTCGTATGCACTTCCTCTGATTCCAGTTACGTACCCATCGTTGCGTTCAACCGTATCAGCCGCCAATTATACAAATGAGATCCTAAGCCTCTGAGCGGCATTCTTTGTTTGATATACTACCTCTCATCCAAGTCGAATGCTAGATTGGTGAGGATATTTAACATGGCGTTTGATCTAGCCCAAGAAGCACTGATGATGAAGCTGAGATATCGAACGACCGAGTTCATAGGCATAGCCAGATCATGTCGCTTGGACATAGTTAACCGTCCCGACAACCCTTTTTTTCGATGATTTGCGCTTTTCTCTATATTGACATGAGGGTATATTTACACCCGCTTAGGGGTCGTGTCAAGTCGTGTCCATGCTAGCACATACCCCTTACTACGCCGTCGTGAAACGCGAGATGCTTTATCCTCGCGACGGAGTCACCTTGCTCATACTTGATGTCAGAACGGGATGCTCGGTCGGTCCGTCGGCTGCTAGCCTCGAAGCTCTGAGATGTCAATTAAGAGCATGAGGTTCCTCTAAGACGCAACCTATGATCTCATATGGCGTTCCTGGGACTGTTTCTTGTCTGGACCTGAGAGTGCGGTGAATAGCGAATCACTGTATGTGGGCTATAATCCTTTGCCAAATTGGCAATGGCACTATCGCTTTGGATGTCTTGCAGGCCATGGACCCTATGAACTCAGAGAATAGAACCTTTTATGTGCCTGAAAGGGCTGATATAGCAATACTCATCAGCCATGAACAACAGTGCCCAGAAGATCACACAGAGGACATAAGTCTAGACCATCGCTTGTGTACTGAGGTGTGTCGGTTCGAGACTGAAGAAGATAGGTCTTTTTCATTTGTTTACTTCGGCCAAGACTGCGGCCGGAATAAGAGAGACGCCGAAGATCGCGGTGGCATCTGCCAGGCACTATGAGAATAGGAATTATAGAGTCATCCGTCATATGGACTCCTGTAGTCTAGAGTAAAGGTATAAAGACACAAGCTAGAATTTCATCATATTCAAGTAGGGTTCATGATAAACACTGCTCTCCTCATATTGCTGTGAGTTTTTTCGCACGTTTAATATATCCAAGACAAAAAAAAGAAAATAGAAACTCTGAGTGCATCACGTCCGATAGATCGCGACTGTATGGCCTATACGTACGGCATGTCTGTCTCATAGGTTACCTTCTTAGCTATCCTAGATTTTGTCCACCTGAAGACCAAGTTGTTGCAGTAAGCAGATACCACATAATTGGCTTATTGACAGAGGTTAGCAAAACACAGGTTGCTATCATCAGAATTGCGTGATAACATTCCGCTTCACCTCGTTCTGAGCCGCATCGCCACTGCTATTGTCTTAGCCGTGTATCAAGCTTGATGCGCCAGTGACATATATGTCATACGGAGGTCTCACTCACACGCTTCAACGCGCTGAAGCGAACTGGATGCTGTGGAACAGAAGCCTTGGTGGTATTGGTCAACAGCTCGAGTGAGATTCTTCAGCTCTCGCTAAAATAAGACATATTAATGAAGCTCAAAGTCATCACACCGATGAAGGAAGGATGCTAGATGATTAGAGCAGCATCGGGTTCGAAAAAGAGCATTGACTGCCAATACCCCTGATGAAGAGCGCGTGCCACATGACACAAAGAAACACCCGTACATAGTAGATAGTTGTCTATGAAGGTTTTCACTTCTTCGTGCAACAGCAAGTGTCTTTACCTGCCCCAAAGTACGAGGTTCCTGGCAGCTCATCCGTGAGGCATGTCTATTGTTGCATTCTCTAAATGTTTCACTTAACTATGCTAAGATTTCGATACGAAGTTTCCAGCGCAGTAGTATGGTGACTCACACTTCATAGTCACATACTCCTGTTGTATCGATATATATATATAATCTCAGTGGCTCGTACATTCCTCGATACAGAATCACCACACAGACGCATAATAGATCAAATAAGTCGCCCAACGGTAATACCCAAGCCTATATAACTGATAATAAACGTTTATGATTACGTAGAATAAATCTTCATTCCATACTTCGTTACTGGCGAGGGATACATATAGCTGACTCTCCTCATATAGTGTGAGTCTCGATAAAGCTAGAGGTTCTCAACCCAGTATTAGCATAGATAACAATGATACCTTTTATCGCGCCACTTTTGAATTGAGCCTGACAACCACTTAGTCATCTGGTATATACATACATTATAGGATGGAAACTGGTTCACAGTTTTGATTTCGAACATACACGGGAAATGTCCAATCCCATGAGATTCTATGTAGTATGTGACCAACACACAACCAGGACGAGAGTTTCACGACAGTCGAAGACAAAGGATATCTATTACCATAATTGAAGGCTAGGTCACAAGGACATTTGGCGTCTTCGTGCGACAACAATACTTCGTGACTACCCTATACTATAACTTCAAGCCTTTGGCATGGAGTATCGTATATTGTAGAAAAGGTCAGCCGCACGTGGTAGGCTAAGAGGGGTTGGCGATTTGCGTCTCTCTTATGGTAAAGATGTATGAAGAGTACGAGCTGGTCATATCTGTCATGAACGGGACTGTAGCTTTACTTCTATACTCTCAACTCCTCGCCATTCATGACTGGAAAAACTCGTCGGCCGAAGATGTAGAGCATGGATGTATCAATCAATACGTTACACGGAGAAAAGCAATGTTTATGTTGTAATCCGTGTATTGCACTATACTCCAGCCTGTACCTCATGAAACTATGACATTATGGTCGTGGATTACAGCTTATTTTGCATGTTTCATCATGTGAATACCATCAAATTTGGCCTCAGGTCAGTCATGTTAACATCTACATTCATCGCGCATCCGTACATCACGTATCAGAAGAAGTTTGATAGTAGTCATTGAATTAGCTAGCAGTTGATCCCATTGACCGTCATACTATCTCTCCGCTGTCCTCGTCAATTCAAAGCCACTATAATATATTACGGTGATAAATCGAGAGTCAGGGCTTCGGTAGCTATGAGTAGGCACTTCAATGCCCAATGAACAACAATACTTGGAGATTCATGAAATACCATCAACGCCCTTGAAAATCTACTGGAGCTATTCTACGTTCAGCACCCTCCTCGACAATCATCAATGCACGAAGCAGCCGCTTATTCGAGCTGATATGTGAGCTGACAGCCTCGTCAGCCGCTTTTGGTGAGGTATGACACCTTATGGTATATTGATATTCTTTACGTAGCCAACTTACATAACACCTGCAGCGTCAAGTGACCACCAAGACCTCTGCTCCCCGGAGCACGTACATCTTCTCTCGTCACTTCCAAAGTCCAAGGAAGACAGATGGAGAGCGATGCAAAAGAATCACTCCCCTTTGCCCTCCGCGCTCGGACGCAACGATGCACGGACGTTAATCGATGGCATCGCCCAGAGGTAGGTTATATTAAACTGTCTTGGAGACCCGGTTCACGTGCGCAGTCTACCGAAGACCACATTCGACGACGGCTCCTTCGTGGACAAGGTGCCAGTCTTTCGCATTGCGATGGATCATATTGAGTAGTATGAATTCCGCGATTCTCGTCCCATCGGCTTACTGGTACAACAGCTGTTTCAGCATATGATAGAAGTCGAGGAGGAGCAAACTCTAGTGTGAATTGCAAAATGATCGAAGAGCACGTTCCATTTTCTCTCACCTCGTTGGGCGTGTCCCGACCGTCATACGATCGTGGCGTGTCCGAAGAGAACCCAGCCGCAACAAGCTTGATGCCTGCCAGTCTCTACATACCCGAGGCCGGGATCAACCCTCGGGACTTAGTGTAGACAGAATAGAAAGAAGCACAGCTAGGTGTTTCGCAGGTCATGGAATCCCAGTTTACAGAAGCTAACAATTGCACTACGTTAGATTCCGCCGCGGTATAGTATAATTGTTTACATACGTCGGTCATGCGCGAGACAACGTGTGCGGCGGAGGTTTTACCATATTCTTGGTTAATCTTGTTTGTCTCGCATCTGCTGCCCCCTTTCCCGACAAATAGGACCATCCCCTTTGACCAAGGGGAATCAGCCGCTTTGACTCCTTTCTTTTGCGGCTTGTTTCACACACTACACGTTACCCAGCTTTCTTGCTAAGTACTTGGATGATTAAACATCCTGCATACCTACACTACGGCCTTTCGCCCGAAGAAACATTTATCGTATGTGCTGTACTTACTGTAAGTAAGGCACTGGCCACCATGCGAAATTGGCGCATGAAGGACAACAAATAACCCTAACCCTTCTCACCAGACTGGATACTCCTCTAGTATTCCGGTTCTCCTGGGTATCGCATATGCACATAGGCTACATATGGCAGCGGATAATTCGGCAAGAAAAGAAGCGCCGACGACGATATCTTGCTAAGAGTGATCAACGCAGAATTAGGGACGGACTCATCGGTCCCTGCTACGGAAATAGGTAGAACAGAACAAGAACGGGCCGTGAATTCGAGTTGATGTTGATGTGGGAAAAAGGCTCATCTACGTATTCCTGCATACATACCCAAAATACTCTAACTCTAATCCTCGGCTCCATGATTTAGTTACCCTACCTACTTACATATGTACTTGCCTACATGCTGCTGACATATCACAGTAGTGCGTGCCTAATCACTCACGTACATACATACATACATATACATCCGTGGGCACATGGGTCCATATACTGCACTACATACTTAGTATGCTGTATAGTATTCCTCTGTACATGCGGCCCTAAGATAGTACCTACATCAAGATACAGAGCGGTCTACCCTACATATACTACTTATACAGCGACTATACGGAACATACTTATACTTGATGGAGCAGAAAAACCAGACCCTCACATGTCGCATTGTCTAATTTGCCTAAGTACTGGCACTACTTTAGTATTGTATTGTAGTGTAGTAGAGTACATGACCCGGCAATCGATGTGGAGACTCAACGGTTCCGCTTCCATACTCCGTTAGAGAGATAGGGTAGCGTCAAAGGCGGAATACCGTTCCTGGATTTCGCGATAACGCAGTATAACTCACTTACCTAGTGTGCATATATGCACGAACTAGTCAACTTCCAGTTTGCAGGTCGTCAATGTTCTTGATAGTCTATTTAGGCCGTTCCATATAGTTGCTCTGAGTTGTAACTTGCTGGAAAGAACATATATATATCTTCTCTCTTCAACTTTCAACTCAAGAATAAGAAAAGAAGCTAAAGTGCCTAGTGTCGAAGCCCTCGCAAGCTCGGAGCATGCTTCCCTGCGAGTTTCATCGTTAGTTCCAACGGTTATTATGGTTATTTAACGCCGGTACTTCGTCTTTATTGCTACAGACTCCACAAACTCCTGTCAAGTTTATAGACGATAACCCAAAATATACGTCTGGGCAATGAAATAGTACCTAGTGTACTGCTGCATTTACTTACTGTACTGGTAAGATATGCTTCCCCATACTAGCCTGGTCCGACACTAGTTACGGGCGAAATCTTCAACGGAAATATACTAAAACCTACAGACTGGGTAGCAAGGAATTAGAGGCGTGTGTATATAATATAGGTAGCAGAAAATAAACTACCTGACAGACAACATATTGGTATTTGCCATCGGAAAGCTTGTATGTATGTACAATCTGTACGTAATATCAACTTGTAGCTCGGGCCAAACCCAGACCGCCATGATCTGGAGTACAGTAGCTTCAATAAGGTGCATACACAATGTGCTAGACTTACCTACATGTATAGAGAACCTGTATGTCAACCCCTGCGAGGCTAATTGGTTTAATCCACAGTCTACAATGTCGTAGGTGGCTCAGGGGGTCTGGGATGGGATTTGGGGGGGGTCCCGCCCGAATAGCTTCATTGCTCAAATAAACATATAGATAAGGCCCCCAAACATATAGATATCGAAGGGGGGATATTCTCCGAGAGCAATACTACGTACATACAGTAGTCAGTATGTAGAAAGATCTCTTTGTCAATCCTTTCCTTTTTACTGTAAGTGGTAAAAGAGAGTCAGTACATTGTAGTCCAGGGGTGACTGCAATGACCAGGAACAGGTAGGTCCATGAAATTAGTGTAGTAGTCGCCATGGATAAATCGGACGAACCCCTACGATGTCTTCGGTATATGGCATGTGATGCCGACAATAGCACGCTATTTTAAGTCACACAGAGTCAACTCCCTGGCCCCGACCACGGTCAAGTCCAGGTAGAGTTTCATCTCTCATCGTCTCATCCGTGGGGAGGTTGACATCGTAGCGTACCCACCGCCGGTACTTGAAATAGATACCTTGTCGTTTGCTCCGCCGCATTCGCGCTGGTGATGGGATCGATTCCTGCTGCTCGCCCTGTAGCGTCCGAGACGAGTCCCGGGTTGGAAATGAACCTCCGATTAAGCTTATTTCCGATGGAGCTGATTGACGAGCGATAGGTAGGGCCCCAATGTTGGTTCCGGTCGATGCGCCAAATCACGCTGGACTTGACCGCGCGCCCTTGTCCTACCCCGGGTTTTGAAGCCGGGCCGAAAGGGATGAGGCTAGCGGCACAGCGCCTGCAACGCAGACCAGGAGGATCATGGTGCCTGATCTTTGGCCTGATTTAAAGTAAGGGTGTGGGCGGAGGCCACCGGTCTCGGTAATAAAGGAAAGGAGAACGTTAACCAAAATGTAACGAACCTTTTATCGTCAAGTCGTCTAGTTGCCTGTTGGTGAGGCTAGATGACACGATAAGAATAGATCGGATAGATATCTCTCTTCAAGACGCAACGTGACGTGACGTGACATGACCTACCTACCTGTGTTGACTCGCCTTGCCTCGATGCACCTTGACTTCTCGTGACTTGTTGTTCCCCGTTCAGTGCCTGGTCGTTTAGTCTAGTTAATTGACCATATTGCTTGCAGTAGTCTTCACCTACATTCAGTCATCATCTTTGTCTATTCGGTCCATTCCTCGGCATTCGAGCTTGGTTGAGACTGCTACCAGACTAGCTGTAGTTAAGGTTAGCCCGTCCACTTCCCCAGATTTTAGAACGCTAACTGTCGACAAGACTGGGTCCAAGGAGCAGAAAACCACAACGTACGCTAACCAAATGATTTGTGAGACAAAGTTGGGCTAAATGGACGAAGTCCCTGGAGGAGCTCGGAGGTAAGATTTAACTACACTTAAGAACCCACTTCGCTGTTCGGGGTCTAGCACCGGGTCTGATAGGTACTTTGCACTGCAGCAAATACATACCTAAAGTACATACATACACTACATACACACCGCAATGCCTGTTGCGGTTTCATGGCTCTTGTGGCTGATAACTACACTTAGGTAGGTATACATACTAAGTATACGTAAGAACAACAGGATCGTGAGGGTGGACGTGGGGTAACGTTGACCCTTTGTGGCCCCCCCGCTCAATAACCTTGATCAGCCCCCTGGCGATGAGGCTGAGGCGCTGAAATTGCATGCATTGACGAGCCGGCTGCTTTTGCTTTGTGCCTCGGTACTCACTCCTGAAGCTAATCCCCTTTCGTCCTTCGATGGCCCAGCAAAAGCTATTGATTGAAAGCATCAGAAACACAATAATACGCTAAAATCACACAATACGCCATTATAAATGAAATGAGAGAGAATAGTGAGTTACACAAAGGGGTTAACTACGCGCCTCACAGATGCCTTACGCGCGCGCTGAAACGCCCAGCTACGCAGTCTGGCTCTCCAGTTTGCATCCTGGCTGGGTTATTCTATATACGCTAGGTTAGTCGGTCTCATGTCGGGTTCGGGACGACGGGTTGGACGGAACAGATATGAAGTTACCGTGGTGTAGTTATCTGAAATTCATGCTGATGATGAGTTATTATTGCATCTGACGATAGTGAGATGCCCCTACCTGTTGCTCCTCGGGCATGCCGATCGATGCTTGAAATCGTCTCTCGCCAAATCCTAGTCAGCCATTAGCCATAAGCCATTGGCCATTAGCCACAGAGACGCCGCATCTTGCTAGCGAACAGCCGAAGGATCAGGAACCAGTCAAGACAAATACCCTTGATTTTGTTATGGGAATCATGCAAGTGTTCAGGAAGAGGCACCACGATCCTAGGCTAACTCTGTTTCTGATGCTTTAGCCCATGAGGTGGAACAGAACTACAAATCAGTCGAGCGGTCTTCCCGATGGGATCATATACATGTATCGAATTCTGCCAACGCCTCAATCCCTCGAGGGACACAGTCGATGACCCCCACTTGCGTGAATAGAGATTGAGGGTGCGAACAATGCTGGCCTGTCTGTTTCCAACGCGGTACAAACTGCCACCCACTTAACGCGGTCACATCATCTTGAACCTAACCGACCTATCCGAGCGGCGCGTATGTACAACTGGAGGGGCGTCAAAGCGGAGCTATTGAGGCTGCTTACACTAGTTAGCTGGAACAATCATACAGCCTCGGCGCGCGAGACACACACATAGGTACTTCTTATATCCATCAGTCATGATTTTGAACGGGGGTCATAGCAAGCTACTAGAACCGGACGATGGGTACTGATGGTTCGCGGTAAGGCGGTAAGGCAGTAGTGTGCGCGAGCGTGTTCGTTGCGAGGCGGAACTAATTCTTCTCGAACTTGCTGGATCTACCAAATTGTAACAGATTGGAGTTCAGTTGGACCAGTTGGTAAACACTGAGTGTACGTAGTTCTGGCAGTTCAGAGTATTTGTGTACTTGACAGTAGCGGCGGGCGTTCCTGCTATGCAGGAAAGATGGGATGTACGCAGAACACTAATATAGTGTGCAATGTATACTATCATCGGTAGTAGTGTTCTGCGATGTACTATGACGTCGCAGTAAATTGGCGTTGGGTATGTCGTTGCCTCGTTCAACTTATCGTGAGTGTATCAGTAGGACAGTCTGCACTAGCAGTGTAAAGTCGAAGCGTACACTACTTACACTCTCATGTATGTAGTGACCCTTGTGGATATCGCCAAGTCCACGGTCGATATTCATAGCTTGGCATGCAATCGTTGAATGATCTGCATTGCTGCAGGTAAGTTTCGTGAGCCGGATGGTAACTGATCCCACGCAGGTCTCTATTTAGTATGTACACTATGTACTCAGCACAGGGTACAAGTGTAAAGAGTAGCGTAGTGTGTGGGATAGGTGTGCTATCTTGATACCCTACCTACTACTTAGTAAGTAATTGCTGTGCTGGTGGTGTTTGGACACACTAGGCCACCCCAGCGGCGGCTCAGACCGCTCGGTGTGGCTACAAGAAGAAGGGATCGTCCATGACCGGGCGCATTCACCTGGAGTCGAATCTCTTTCTGCTAGTGAATAGCAGTGTCGATACCCGCCCCGTGACCGCTCATGCTACGGGAACGGCTTATTGGAGGATTACCGAAAGCGCGTGCCAAGCCTTATGGAATGTAACGTCACGTCGGTTTGCGTTTGGTGCAATGGAGCAGCCAATCAAGACACATGGTGCCTATGTGGTGATTCACCAACAACTTGTGAATGGAGTCAGGGGTTCCTTATTCATTTTGTGCTGAGGGCTCGTTACCCTCCTCGCATAACACATGGTCTCGTGCGGTCGCTGTCGTCGTATGGTGACACCACAGCACTTCTTTCTCAGCCCTTACCCCGCTATTTGCTTCGTGGTACGCACGCAGTCTGTGCAGGGGAAACCGTGCAGAGATATGTGTGGAAGGAAGTGAAAGTTGCTTCTAAGCTGCTCGTCATGAACAACCGGTTACCCAAGGACCGTGGAATCGGTTTAACGGTCGATGAGTGAGAGGATCAAGGAGACCCTGGAGTTAAAGCAAAAATTACCGGAAAGGGAAAATGTCCTTGGCGCCTGCTGGCGGACTGTCCTAACTACATGTACTCAGCACGGAGCCTAGTAAATTTTTGCATCAAGGTTCAAGATAAAGGGATAAATAATGATTTGGGATGGATCTGTGCATACATACATACATACATAGAAGAGCCACTCGTCCAGTCGTGGTGTTAATCCCAGGGTACTTTGTATAAATCCCTACTAGTGTATACATAACAAGAGGATAATGGTTAAGTATGCTCAGTTTGTTCTGATATTACCTTGTGAAGTACACTCTGTAGTGTAAAAGGTATGTACTTGGCTAGTTTGTAAGTCGCCTCCCCCCGTATAATCTTGGTTATCGGATAGTGTGACAAAATGATGAGGTAAAAGTTAGCGCGCCCTTTATCTGGTCCGCGATGTTGTTTCGGTGGCCGCCGCCCGCGCCTCTCGACCGTTGTTCCAGTGGTAGGACGGTACCAGGCACCCACTTGGAAAACATATGTATCGTGAAGAGCTGATAGATAATCGTATCCGCTGGAAGGCCTATACGGACTTGTCTTTCCATTGTCGACTTGCTTGCTGTACAACCATAAGAACTAGTCGTGATCCCAAGGCTGTTTCTCTCGAGGTAAGCCCACGGCGCAGAACTGCTTATACAATGAATGTACGGCTTATACGTGAGTGGTGCTGGGCAGCAGCAGGCTCGGAGAGTCGCCGCCCATTTGCCCACCAAGACAAGGCGAGACCAGAAGTGCAAGATCAATCAACCAACCAACGACGGAATTCGGTGGTTGATCAAGCCGAGGCGCCTGGAAAACACGACGCTTACAGTTAGACCTGACCCGCCTCTGACCCGCAATCTACCGGCCTTATCAGCTTAGCTCAATCAGGGCCCAAGGTCCCAGAGCAACCGAGCGCCCGCTAGGTAGCGCCCAGAAGGCTTCAGCGAATGAGGTGGCTCAGAGGAGCGGGAGCCCAGAGAGCTTGGCCCGGCATAAGCTTCTGAGCTGTGCCCTGAAGAGTGTAGCCTCACAGCGCTTACATACACTACAGAGGCAGACTGCCTCCACCTACCTTAGCTCGTTTCTATGCATGCTTCTCCAGTCCTTCTAGCGCCCATCGCCAAGAGCGTCGGTACCTTGCACTCAGGTACTTCCAAGTACCTCCCACTCGATTGCCCAAGCCACTTGGACATTTGCTGTTACCACCTGCATGAAGCGTACATGTGTGGCTTCGGCCTTGTTCCCCAATTTAAATGCGGGGGCGCTCTTAGCCCTTGTTTATTATGAGTTGTGAATTTCATAAACGGGAAAGCTACTGCATTTGCATATAATTGCAGTTCATGGTGTAGTTAGGTTACTAAGTTGCTTATGTAGATTAGTAGAGAGAATGGGGGTTTGTTTTTTCTTTGGGGCGCCCAGCTGGGCTATCTTCTCTTTGTCATTTTTACGAGAGATCAATGCAAGTTATTATTTATTTCATAAGTGTACCGTGGGCGGCCGTTGAAGGATCTGATATCATTACATATTGATAGAGTCTGCGCGACTTGCTGGTCCCTCGCATCTGTAACCCAACAACTACCCGAGCTCTATGGCCCTAGTATGCGTTGCGCTTGCATGTGCTAGTTCGAATGTGTATATCTGTACGTACATGCAGCTATTCAATGAATTAGATTGATAGAAGCTGACGCCATTAGCGACGGCGTAGAGTGGCAGACCTCCTCAGTAGTGAAGAATAAACATGCAGGCGAAACACCCACATCGATTGGACTAGGGATTTCTACGGTTGAAGACAACAGACTACTGGAGTGGTATACGTATAGAAAGAAAGAAAATCCTGTTGTATACTTAATTTGACGAGAATGAGGCCGCACGCTTCTTACTACAGGCAGTTCGTGTCTTACCTTGGCCATTATCTTTTAGCTTCCAGCCTTGACCCTCGGCAGCGCCCGATCTCACGGGGATCTGGAATTCAGGTGATATCTTAGCTAGCGCGGTAGGGTCGCCGACCTATAGTATGGGGGCGGAACAAAGTCGCAGAGGCAGATGGTCATCTTCACGGCCAGGTGACCAGATGCGGAAGGCTTCGAGAAGGTTGAGAAGCAAAAGTGCCGTGGCAAAGCGGCGTCGCATGGCGGTTGCAGTCTATTGAGCAGCATCTGCGCTGCTTTGCCGTTGTCGAAGGTCGACGACGACGCCCGCATTGCCGCCGCCGTTGGAACTTGGAGTGTCGATTGATATGCATAACGGAACCTGCCCATCACTGTGCAGAATGCAGGCCAAGAACTCTCGCGCTACCTATATTGAATTCCACCTCGCTTGCACGTCGTTTAACCCGAGGGGACGTGGATGGATCGGGTTGCTCGATACATACATTAGCCGTAGACGCAGGTGGTAGGTAGAACTGGCGTGATTGATGCCACTGGTTCTGCCATTGGTCATTGGTGCTGCCATTGGTGCTAGTTTTGCACGCCTACACGTGTAAATTACCTACCATTGCATTGCCATCGCAGTGCAGTGTTGGATCGGTTCTGCCAAGTATAGACGTCATGGGCGGGCTTTTTCGACAAGTTGGAGTTTAGAACCTACCTAGGTAGACTCGCAACTTAGTCCAACCGTGATAAGTTTCGGCGGTGTAACCCAACCCCGTTTATCAACGACGGATTCTATCATTTCTACCTAAGTACAGTAGTTTTTGCAACTAGTTTGTTACATACTAATACGCTGCTCCGAGGCCTATACTAAGTACGCTACCCTAGTGATAGTCCGTCCCGATCCTGCTTTATATTAGTTCGCGCGCTGGTTAAATGGAATTTAGAAAGCAATCAACAGTAGCGGAATGAACAACAGTCAAGCCCTATCCATCAGCACTATCATGTAGTGTCGGTAGTCTGAATGCAGTACCTGGGATAACTCAACGTCTGTGGAATCCTACGAAGATAAGCACAGATTATGAGTGTTTTTATCACACGATACGAAAGAATCTATTGACATACGTCTATGTAGTTATTTATTGCTGCTACCTATGACGAATAAAAGCAGTATCATATGCTGGCCACCTTCTGATTAGGCTTGCATTTCGTAGCCATACCTACGTATACGACGTCCAGTAGATGCAATGACGGCCCGGGGTGTATAGGAAGCCCGAAAAGTTGCTTGATTGTCGGTGGTCGCCGCCAGCTTCATTTCCCTACCCTCGACTTGAATTTTGGCTCGGGAGGGCACGAAGAACGACTCCCCCGCCTTCGAAGCTAATATAGCTGCAGGACGCCGACGACTGTGACGGGCTTGCCTTACCATTCGTGGCTAAATGCCCGAGGAACTCATCGCAGCGACATGAATCATGCCATCCCTCCATGTATCGCGGTCGAGAAGAATGAAAGATTGATGTAGGTGGCTTGTCTTTTTGGTTCTCTCACAGATGGTGGTGTCCCAAAGCGGGAGCTGCATGGAACACGACGATGGGGGTCCAAGATAACGATGGAAGCTCGGTGGAAGCCCCAAGAAGTCGGTCACAATTAGAGGGCTGGTCTAGTGTTAACCCGTCTCCTATATGAGACCGAGTATTTATCATTCCAAGGTGAGTACGTTGTAGCAAGACAGGAGTCATTACTATACATATCCATTCAATCCACATTGCTTGCAACTGCGTCTCGATAGCAATGTGCAATTGGACGGGAGCGGAACAGGACGGAGCACGGGTTTTTTTAAGACCAACAGGAGAATCTGCCGAGGCTGTCAGGGGTATCGCCCATCATTCCTGATCTAGTTTTAGCTAGCCTACTACGTAGATTACCTGTCGAGCCTGTCTATGCCGTGTGACCGATGTCTGTCAGCTTCCCGCTGCTGACAACAGGACTGACAACTGACCTCGACACAGTTATCCCAAAGAGCCCTCTCGTGATTACTGTCATCCACTAACAGGAACATTGGACTAGTGTATAACGCGCCCACCATATCCAGAGACCATAGATACGAATGCTACGTGATTACCGTATATTAATTCATCGCGTCAGTATCTCGTCAGCCTGCGGCGGCCAGACGAACACTCAAATACTTTGGAACTCGTCATCCAGTAAGTGTGCTAACGGTCGTAGACTAACAGCGATTTGCTGTTTAGGCCATCCGAGCGCTTCCAGAATAGATTGTGTATATTAAATGCACACCTTTTGGCATGTTCTCTAGTAGCAAAGAGCGCGCTCATTATACTCCTGCTTACAGACGGGAAGAGTGTGCGCTTGGAGTTGGTATACCTAGATGGCTTTGGATACAGCGTATGCCGTCGTAACGTAGAATTCAAGACCACGCGATCTTGTGATATCAAGCTTACCAACGCCTGAAGCATTGATAGCAGAAAGGCTGCAGGTTCGAACTGTGCAATATCAGCCCTTATAGGCCGGCACAGCTCTGTCATATACAAACCTCCACGTCAGAAGATCAGGGTTGCTACGGCGGTCAGCCCACCACGACCTTATCGCCAATGCTGGTACTCGCTATTGGCGATCTGAAGCTATATGGGCAACGTGTTAAGCAATATGTTTGGTTCGTTGTTACTACGATACGATGGGCGAGCACACTCCTAATATATAAGGTCCAAACATGGCAAATGGTTTCTCTCTCTCGCAGATGAGTGTGTCAAGTGACCGTGCCTTAGCTCAGACCGTGGTGGTGGCGGCAGTTACATAAACTAACACGCTGGACGAACACCTGATTCTGGCCTCCCGGATAGCTGCATACCTATGAATCAGTGTTGTGGGGTAACAACGGGCTTAGTGCTGTAGATGTTGAAGTGTAACCCACGACAACCCGCGACTGTTTTACGAATATACGCTTCATACATTAGCAGGGTATCGTGCGACATGGTGTATTAGGTATCCCTCTCTCCATGGATTAGTATTGTTGTCATTCTTCTTCTTTATGTTTACTTTTTTATTTTTATCTTAAGACTACCGTAATGGTATCCCAACGCTCTGATATTACATTTGCAGAGTGCGAAAGATTCCATTGCCAAGTAATGATGGGTTCCCAACAGTAAGCAGAAGCCTTCTGCCGGTGTCGAAGCTAAACGGGTTATCTTTTGAATGGGAGTGCCAAGACCAGCGAAGTTTAGAAAGATGGCCAAAATATCAACTAATGTAGCGCGTCTACTTACTTTGTAGGAGTCTGTTTTCATATCAGGCCCGAGAGAAAGAATACAACGAGCTCATTTACAGCCACCAGTATGCAATGGATGTATACTCGACCTCAGAACGGTTGCCTGTGCAGACCAGCTGCTAATTATCGTCACTCCAAAAGCAGCCAATAGGCTTCTATCTAGAAAGAGGAGGACCCCGATGACCACTCACAGGCTATCTTCACCACAGGTGCTGCACTGGGAATGGTGTGCCGCTTAACCGATGAGGCTTTAGGATCTTCGCTGCAAGCAAGTGACCGTGACAGCTCAGAATCGAACGTTGCAGAAAGCTACCACCCCACCCTCTCTGGGTTTCGTCCACACTAGTCTCAAGTAGGTCGATACAATACAGTAAATACAGAGGTAGGTATAACCCAAGCACGTGTTAGGTGCTACTGGGCAGGCCGATTGAACAGTGAGGCAGCGGTAGGCATTCTTACTTACCATGCATGGACATAATGTAGTGTACAGACGGACAAAGAGACTAACTGGCTGACTGACTGACACCACTTATCTGCCCCTGTCGTATCTTCACGATGCTCCGTCAAGTCCCGGACAGTGTAGTGTAGTGTACTGGTTAACACATGTTGAAACAATTGTGTGAATGATAATAAGCTTCAGGGGTGAGTGGCTACATCCTCTCTGCAGTTCCACTCTCATCGGTCGAGAGTGCGACGATCTCGGATGCTTGATCCAGGCTGCCAGGGGGCCTAATCTCGCTCGCTGTGGCCACTGCACTTGCTCTGAATCCTGTCGCGCAAAGCCGTTTCTAATGTTAGCTCAACGGCGACACCGCCACGATTCTCCCTCTTTCCGATGACTGCAGTCCCGACAGGCAATGAAAATATAGCACAGGCAGTTGAAAGACAGCCCCGCTCCCCAGAACCGAGAACGACTTGCAAGGAAAATAAGACGTTGGCGATGTTTCACTTCTCGTACGAACGGCGTAATCTAGAATCCTTGGGGCGACTGAGGGTTTCGTGAGGCTGTGCTGTGCGATATCATCTGAGAAGTTGAAAATAACTACCGAGGCATTGAGGAATCTCCGGGATGAGGCCGAGTAGATTTGACAACAAGGAAGGAATGCCTATTTGCAAGCAGGCCCTTGGGAAGATGCAAAAGTGCATTTCCATATGATCCCTCATCGTGTTCACTTATCCCAGCCGGCGTCGCTTCAGTTTTAGGTATTCTTAACCCGCCCTCGATCAGGGGTAACACGGGCCGTAACCAGCACAGAGCGCCAGCAAAAGATGGGTATTCAAGATGCGCACTAGGCGTGGGTAGTTTGCACGGATCACTCAGGGAACAAAAATAACGAGCAGCAAAAGATGCCGAAAATCATTCCAAATACACCGAGAAATCGTGAATTTGCGGTTTGAACTTTGTTAGCTAGCTCGTCCGGGGCACACTGCTGGCCCAGCTCCGCACTCACAGATTCTTGTCTTGCTTCATGAGTCTTGATGAGATTCAAATTGGGCTGACTGCTTTGAAGGAGTGTGTATACGATATGGCGAGGCACGATGATCTTTGGGTGGCCAATTGGTAGATAGAGTGGCGGGCTGCATTGCTGGCAAATGATTATACGTACAGAGCCTACCTACTAGGTAGGTAGCTTAGTACATTGGAGATGTAGGTAGGCAGGAGGCAGATGTCCACTTCTCAGTACCTCCCTGTGTAAGTAGGTATTTGGGTACCTACACAAATAGTTGCCCTGGGTGGGGAGCGACGGTACCGGTAATGTGAGCCTGTACCTTACCTACAGCCTACAGGCTACAGGCTGCCCAGGTAGTGTCATCAGCCACACATCGGTACCTATCCTCTTCCTTTGTAGCTCTCTCGTCAGTATCTCCCGTCCCCTGACCATCCTCCAACACCACCAAAGGCGCTTCTCCGGTTTATCTCCCAGGTTCAACATTAGCATTGGACAAGGCATCAAGCGCCAAGCGCCAGTGAGAACAGGATCTCAGCACTACCGGCCGGTGGCCATGGAATCATACTTATAAACTTGGTCAGACTTGTGTAGAGTCACGTTGTATGTGTCTGCTCTGCCTGTTCTGTATTCTAATACCTATCCCATTTCTTGGTAGGGCACCGCTGTCTGAAAGCAGGCAAGCAAGCATGCCACTGTCCGACACATACTTAGCCAGTAGTACATACATATATGTACAGTAGGCACTGCAACTGATGCGGCGGGACTGGACCTCGACGCGGAGAAGTGGGAGTTGGCCAGGGGGTGAAGGTAGAGAGGATAGCGCAGAATGATCAAGCACCATGTAGGTACATGCGATTAAGTCTTTGCAGCAGTCCCCCGTCTCTGCATCGCACGCTAACAACGCTAGTCCACTAACGTAGCGCTGCAGGGCACCCCGGCCGCCGTTCTCTTTGACAAGTACCCAGGTACCGCTCCCGCTGATCACAGTGAGTGTGGCCGGTCTACTGCGAGCCTGCTGCTCTGATTCGCTCCCCTCGCTTTGATTAGTGGTGCCCCTCGAAAGCGCCCCCCCATCTTGATCTCACGAGCCTAGAGCAGGCCCCGGAGCAAGAAGAAGAAGTGCCAGGGCGGCCTGGGAAAGGTTCGCCATCTACCCTCCCTATCTCACTGGCCATCTCGTCTTGTTTTCCGCGAGCCACTGATCGGGCTCCGCGGTACAAACAGCCAGAGCACAGGACCAGGGCCCCTGGCCATCTTGTCTTGTCCTAGTCGAATCCTTGTCGGTCCTGGTAATCCCGGCTCCTCTGTTGCTCTGCGGGCTGGTCGCCTCCCAACTGGGCCGTGAGCTGCTTCCACCACAGCAGCACCCAGGACTCGGGCGGAGCAGCGGCGGCGGCAGCAATAACAACACCAGCGCGCGAGGGTCTTGCATGTGGACGCCTGTACCTTGGACTCCTCTCCTCTGCCGTTACCTTGCGCGCGCGCTAGACGAGCGACGGGTGGGGCGTGCAGTCGTCTCGACGGAGGCGTTGCTTGTTTCTACACTACACCACACTACCCGCGCTAGTGGTGTCGTGAGCAGACAGGTACAACGCCATGGATGGATGTCCCGCCGTCGCCATGTAGCCATGTAGCAAGTAGCCATGTACACTATACTACCTACACTACACTACACTGAGCCATGTCCCTTTCCCTCTCCCTGCCCTGGTCCATGTCCGCTCATGTTCATGGGGCATCGAGCATGGGGCATGGGGGGGTGAAGCGACGAGAGAGCGAGAGACAGCACCATCTCGACTTTATATCAGAAGCCCAGCACTCACCTCCCGTCTCCGAGTTCCCCTTCTCGTGCAGTGGCTATATGAGAGTCTCGTCATCCAACTTTTTCCATATTAATGCCATTTACCCACACCAGTCAATTTCCTTCTTGTTGATGGTCCAGACTCCTTAGTCCTGCCTGAGCCCAGAGACAACACCACATTCCCCCCTCCTGGCCCTCGGATTTACCCATATGCGTGCTTGTTCGAAAGCACGTTGCATTCTCTCGAGTATACCGTTATAGTACTTGACATTCCGCAGCCATGACTGTCTCCGGCCCTCCACAGTCGAACCCGTCCAAGGACGCACAGGCGGCCCGCAAGCGCAGGAGACGGGCGCCCGCCGGGGGAGCTGCAGATGACTGCTTCACATGCATCAAGAGGAACACAAAATGCGACCGCCGGAGGCCCTACTGCTCCCAGTGTCTAGAAATAGGAAACGAGTGCTCTGGCTACAAGACGCAACTGACTTGGGGAGTCGGGGTGGCGAGTCGGGGTAAGCTTCGGGGTCTCTCTCTGCCTATTGCCAAGGCACCCCCCGTTGCTCCTGTGACGAAGAAATCAGCGACGCGGGCGCGAGCAAGCTCTGCCGCGACCCCGAGCCAGTGGGCTAATACGGAAGGGGCTGCACGGAGACAACATCAACGAGATGGCGTTGAAATCGGCGTACACCACGGCGCTTCTGGCCCTACCACTCCCTACGGAACATACCCAGAGTATCCTAGGTTTTCGCAGGCCGAGCCGCCTGTTACGGTATCGCACACAGCCTGGGGCAGTCTCCCCGCATACGCCGGGCATATGAGCCCCCACGAGCACCCAAGATTCCACAAACTGAACACCTCTTTAAACCATTATCCCATCATGAGTGAGCCACTGTCCTCGTCAGTTGACTCCCTTAGTGATGTGGATTACACCTTGTCACCGATGACACACACGTTCCCGCGGGAAGAAGCGCCATTTATGCACAGTCCAACGCTCATCTACGAGAATTATACCAGCCAGAGCTCGCCCGTGCCACAAAGTCCCGCCTCTGCCATCATGATCGACCAACGGGCCCCAACATCCTGCCCCAGCCTTGTGTACGCGCCGTCTGAGCACAGCTCTAGCCTTGGCTCACACCATGACTCTTTCGAGCCTCAAATGGGTCCAAGGTTAATATCGGACAGCGACGCGTTGAGTAAGAGCTACTTCTAAACCCTATGATACTGGAGCCGCGGTGACTGACGGTTGCTTAGGCGCCCCGGAGATGGACTCATATGGGACCAGCCCGCACTCAACAGGGGTTCCCTTCTGGGCCCATTCAAATTCTCGGGACGACGACGTGAATTCTCATTACGGATTGGAGGCGGCCGCGGGACTTTCACATCCCTCCTACGAAAGCCATCCGCTACAGGTTAGCCCTGATCTCATTAATAAGCTGCCATTCTTCATGGACTACTACGAAAACATCATGTGCCCATCATTAGTGCTCATTGATGGGCCTAATAACCCCTATCGAGATCACATCCTGCGGCTAGCGTCTAGTAGTCGAAGCCTCCAGCATGCCATCTGTGCCCTATCCGCCTGTAATCTGAGGATGAAGAGAAGGCTAAGTCTCGGTCAACACACCAGGAACTCCCCGTTGGCGGCGACAGAAAATGGTGGCACTGAACATGTCTCTGATACGCACCCGGACGATCGATCCTTGGCGGAAGAGCTCGATCATCGCAACCTCGCTGTGCATTTATTAAATCTGCAGCTTAATGACCCATCGAAGGCGTGCCACGATTCCGTCTTGGCCACAATTCTGCTGCTATGCCATTACCGAATGGTTGAGTCTGGGGTGGCAAAATTCCACACTCAATTCGCAGGCGTTAAGAAAATCTTGAGCATGCGAAACTCTGTCCACTTGCAGGGTTCCCCTCAGTCTGCGTGGATGGAAGCTATCTTTACCTATTTTGACTCGATTTCTGCGAGCATTAACAACCGAGAAGCCCAATTGACCGTATCCTTTTTTGGAATGTCTGCAGAGGCTAAACTCTTACCATTTGGCGCCGAGAACATGGTTGGATGTGACCGTGAGCTTTTCCAAACCATTCACAAACTAGGACGCCTCAATTTGCTGTCGCAGAACCGACCAGTGCAGAGTGTGGTCGGAACGCCTAGTGACCGGGGTGAGACACCAACCACCTTCTCTCCTCTCGGGTCACCTCTTGCACACAATCTGAAGCAGGAGCCCGGAAGCTTCTTTGGCACAGCACATCGCTACGATGGCAACGGATTTGCGACCAAATTCGACGAGGAGGAAATTCTTTCCTCTGGTCTCGGCTCACCACCATGCGATGATCATCGTTCTTATTTCTGGCAGGAATGGAAGGAAGCTCATACGGCTCTCCAAGCTTGGGAGTTTGATGCTCAGCGTCTAGTTGCATCTCTCCCTAACTCGACATCTCAGAATCAAATTCGTGACCTAAATTTCCTATCAGAGGCATTTCGCTACGCTGCCCTGCTCTACATTGAGCGTCTAGCGTCACCAAATATCCCTTCCAACCACAACAATT
This sequence comes from Xylaria venustula, assembly GCA_022578775.1. Lineage (NCBI taxonomy): Eukaryota > Fungi > Ascomycota > Sordariomycetes > Xylariales > Xylariaceae > Xylaria > Xylaria venustula. The sequence goes on along the minus strand of MU389340.1, from coordinate 458,906 downwards.
TTCGCAATCTCGTCAGTCAGGTGATCTACTACGCTACTTCACTTGATGCTGGCAGCAGCGCCGAAAAGTTCCTTCTTTGGCCATTGTTTATCGCGGGCAGCGAGTGCGTCAATGAACTTCAGCAAAACATTGTGCGCAATAAGTGTCGCGATATCATGTCTCGCAGTGGTTACATGAACAACATGGCAGCCATGGACGTCTTGGAGCGCATTTGGCGCACTAACGACGTTGCGAAGCCCGGAAGCAAACTGGGCTTCAAGACAGGTCCGTTCAGCTGGACCAAACACATTGGCGGTCCCGGTATCGAGACTGAATGGATGATGTTTTAGTATATACGCTTTTTTTCTCTCTCACATTGGGACATTCTACCAAAAGGGAGGCTATCGAGCTATGGTTGGGTAATGGAAATCATGGATGTGGAGTTCTGCTTAGGGTTTTTTTTTTCATCTGGGTTTTCATGCGTTTTTGGCACATTTGATATTCCCCCTTTTCTTCAATTCTGTTCTCTCGTTTATATTATCAGCTTCTCACGTCACGACTTTGTACAATACTACCTCGCATGGATTGTTATATGGATGATGGTTCCCGAGACGGGTGGGTTCAATGCGGTCCTCAAAAATGAGTTACAAAGATACGGACTTTGTATGTATGTATGTATGTATGTATGTGTATGTATGCTACGAGGACCAGAGAGGGTGTTAGTCGGAGGGCAGGTACGCGGTAGTGGCTGGGATGGCAAAGGGCAGCATATACTACGTTGTGCATCCCACAAATGAAGGCATCATGACGATTACACACATAACTCTCTGTACTTTTTCTCGGCTTGTCTTTGTGAAATAAGTTTTCTTATATTGTACCCTTGAGTTGCAAAGGCCGTGTTCGTAGCCTTTTTGCTTCGTATAACCTAGATAGTAAGAAGCCCCTCCAAGATCTGCAATCCTCTGACCACCGACGTCATGCAGCCAGGTTATTGGATATAAGCGAGCCACTCGACTTCTGAATTCCTATCTACAGCATCTATATTCAATCTACAACAGGCAGCACGCATCCCGCGATAGCTCTTGTGAAAAAAGTTACGCAACATCAATCTAAAACAAAATTGGCGAAATTCTTTTTCTTGAAGACGAGGATTGGGGAGCATCCTCTCGAGAGGGGGGACTTTTCTGTAACTCGTCCCGTCCGTCTCTTCTCGGGTTTCACGTACAGGTGGTGTGTCTGTGTAAAAGTAGCATTTCGATGAAGTTGATGAATGACTTATACGAATATAGCCTTTTTTTTTTCTTTCGGGGAAAGACTTATTACGTAGCTCAGACAGAATATGGTCATGGAAATGTTTTGCCCACCAGCCAGCCTTCCTTCGCCAGAACCCCCACTCTCAATGAAGCGTCAGATCATGTCTAGCAGTAAGTTGTAGCCGTATCTAGAGGATTCTCGTGCCACACCCTCTTCTTCTCTCACTCCCCGTATTTATTTTATTATTCCTTTTCCTTTCACACCCCGGTACCTTGACTAACCTTAACTACCCATTTACCTCAAGCCACGAAGCGAAAAGTCATTCTCACGTTTTACGTATCTCATGTACGAGGTGCGAGATCTAGATCATGTCAGCGGCGTCGTTGCATCGACTTATCGTGCTGAATATACAATACTGCATATGATATGCAGATCTGTCCAACATAGTATACCTAGAAGTTTATATATATATAGATTTCACCTGACGGCAAGGTACTTAAAATAAATATAGGGGGTTAAATGTAGGTACAGAGCAGGAAGTAAATTTAATTCCGCTAATGTTAATAAAGCCGCACCGCGGAAGCGGAAAGAACAGGCAGGACTCTACATAATCAAATTTTCAACGAGAAAGATGGATAGATACATGTATGGCGCTGGGCAAAACTGCACATGTACACTTCACACCACACCCTCTCTCTGTCTGGTGACCTAGGCTGGACTAGTGTAGCTGACCGAGTGACCACCCCCATCAGTGCGGCACGGCACGGCACGGTACCTATATGTAGGTCTTTTGCCAGCCATCACATCCTCCACTCATAAGTATTGTAGGGTATGTGTCGTAACTGGTATGACATGTACACTATCTATCTACCTAGGTACGCTACGTGCCTCACCTACACATATACACTCGGATTCACAGATTCACTACTACGTATCGACATGAATAAGATCGACGAGGAAAATTGGCTGTTTTTGTGTGGTACGAGTGCCGGCTCACGTCAGCAGCCTCACTGACCTGGTTTTCCGCCAGCTCAACAGGTCCTGACAACGGCATATAGGATACATACCTATACGACGAGCCATATCATGTATGTAGGTAGTAGGTGTTGTGTATGGATGTATTTATCCCCCCCTTGTCAAAAAGGGGTCCTTGGGCAGAACTTGGATTAAGCGCGATTTCCGCCCACCATTCGCAACTAGTACCTAGGTAGGCCTCGGTGTAGTCCGAGGATCCATGTGTAGGTATATTGCTCAATAGGTAGTGTGTATACATACTTGGTTGTCAGTGGTCGGTTTCTTTTTCTACGCGTTGGTTTGGTTCGCTCACTCACCTTGTTACGATAACGGGTTTACCGTCCCGTCTCCGCCCCGGTAAGGGTAGCTAGACAGTTAGTCATTGTGCTGAGTCTATCCAACCATGTGTACACAAGATATCAATCATTCCACGATGTTGTTTCTGGTCCTACAATACGAGACCATGCGGCGCTGGCGCCAGCACGAGACGTTTCTCACTCTCCTCGCCGTTGGCTTGGCCGAACATCTTTTGGTTTCTTTGTATACCACACTAGGCAATCACTTTGTGACGGTGATCTACAATTGAGCCATTTATCTCGACCCCTTGAGGTTCCTCAGGCCCTCGGCGCAGGCGCCGAAAGGCGAAACATCGCACAGTTAGGCTTGGTGAGGAAGTTTCTGGGCCGTAACATCTGATACGTGCGTATGGGTGTGCTCTGTAGCGTATAGCTTACGCCGTATATATAGTCTTTCCTGCCTTGTAGTTTCCACGACGGTCAGCGCCCGTGGTTGTGGTGACGACTGTGCATATTCTGATCCCAGCTAACGCCAGGCTGACCAAAGCTGTTGGAATATATAGGATTATTTGTGCGAGGCGAGGCAGAGATACGGGTGCGTACATGTTGTAGCAGGTTCTCCGAGATCTCGGTGAGCTGGTCCCAGAGAGCGGTGATTGGAGGCAGGGCTGGGAGAGCGAAGCGCAGACCTGATGGTGTACATACCTACATTTAGGTACCTAGATATGTAGCTAATCAAGCCGCTGAGGTCACGAACGGTGTGTGGGCAGCGGAACAACGCGCGAAGTGTAAAACAGAGGGGGATAGGCGGTGTGAATCGTGGGCGACTTCATGCTACTATCAGGGACAAATGCGTTTTCCTCGCTGAACCTGTACAGTATCTCTTACTTACAGGGGACAAAACAGCAATGCTAGTAAAAAGTGACACCTATTTGTCCTACCGTAGGTATCCATGGTTGAAGCGGTACCTTCAAGATGCGCTGATTGGAGTAGGATGCTGACTCCCCTCAATGACCCGATCAAGCCAGGGTCCGAAATGGGCATGATCTCGCTTTGCCTGGATCTATTATTGGTGGGTGTTTGCCAGGTGAGTAGGAATCTTGCTGGGATGTGAATTCTCCGACGAGGTTAATGCGAGGATTCCAAGACATGCTTGAGGTTACAGAGCTCTCGCTCTTATGGGAGCAAGGCGGAACTCGACTGAAGTTCCTACGTGTGCGAAAAGAGTGAGCAGGCAGAAGCGGCGCATGCATATAAGTCACCGATAAAACGGCGTCGCACGAAGATAGAAAGGAATCAGGATGGTGTCTTGTTGCAGAACATTGAGTGCAATGTGGGCATGATTGCGGCAACCCTCCCAACAATTAAACCAGTTCGTGATTGGATTGCTTGTCGCTCAGTGGCACCGTTGATGCTCACGAGCTTGGTGTCTGCAAAGAGAGCAGCACCCTTACGATCTACTGACTGTCTCTCAGTGTCGCTTAGCTGTGTGGCTTATCAGATCAAACCCCCCTCAAGCTACAGCTAGGTAGGTATGACCCTCCCCCTTGATTTCCGATGCATGCATCCCCTCCTCAACGTAATTGACACTCCAAGCAGTCGCTTTAGGTGGTTGTGGCCGCGAGCCAAGACCCGGCCGGCCAACAGCTAGGCAGACCGGAGGGAGGTGGAAGATTCGGGATCTCGTCAACTCTCCATACACCAACCTTCGGCTACAGCTACATGGACTCAGCTCCGTACCCCTGCAACACTGCATGCCACCTCTGCAGTAGGGCGGGTACAACAAGATTAAAAAAGCTAATGCAGGTCTTGATGCTCGTCCTCTTGTCTCCTGTCACGGTGTAACGCCGTGGTGTTGTGAGGAGCACAGCTGCCGATTGGGCTGTTAACCACCCCTCTTCTCGATGGACACCTGTGCGACTTTGTAACGATGTCCTGGTTCACTTCGATTAAGCAACACCACGCCCGGGGGCTGATTCGCAAAAGCTGCACAACAGGACAGGGATTTGGATGGGGGTCGAACAGCATGACAGAGACCCGCTTGACCATTGAGGGAACGTCTGAAGCGAGCAGCGTCTGCCATTGGCGGATTGTCGTTGAACAAGCATTCTCTTTGATGGACCTCAAGTGGGCGACGTGCAGAAAACCCCATCATTTCTCGCAGATCTGAAATCATGGAAGCGGATCAGAAACGCAAGGGTTCAGTTGAAAGATAGGATTTGACAAAGCATGAATACTAATTCACCCTTTAACTTCGATGGCAGTCTTGACAGCGCTCCAACTGTCTTGATCTGGTATAAGTCCCGGATGGACAGCTCAATCGGCATCTTGAGCCGGCGAGTAGTCATCATTGACCGTGTTAGGGTGTTAGATTGCCGAACAGAAAATTATACCGCTTACTTTCACAATGCTCGCTGTTGGTACATAATCTAGGTACCTTGCCTTTCCCCCGACGCTATCCAGAGCTTGCGCAGTACTGCTTGCGTTAGGGCAAGACAAGGAAGGCATAGAAAGCCGAGGCACACCCGTATCAGCACCGACAGACCGGGCTAGACAATGCCCAATGGTGCCTCTCGGTATTCTTTCAGTAACTGATCTGCAAACTCTAGAGATTCACCCCTGAAAGCGGCAGCAAGCAAGATACCGTTCCTTATCGGCGCGTGCTCCGGGGCGCAGCAAATTGGCACAAGTCGATGGGACGCGGTTTTAATGTACACGATAGGACATCTTATTAGGTATATCGTGCCACCGGGTTCCTACTCATCGAGAATTCGCCTGAAGCAACAAGGTGTAATATGACCCAATTAGCATTATTTGATGTGCAACCTGGATTGCTATTCCGCCTAAAGATTAGCGTTAATAGAAAACCCTGTATCCTTCAATGATTTTAAACGTCTTGTAGTAGGACGCGCTGACAACAAGCAGGTCGATCCCCAAAGCCCAGACCCGACTGCTGCAGCTCTGTTCCTAAATCTCCTATCTCAATCAAAGGTGAGATCTGCGCATGGCTGAACTCGAGCACCGGCGGATACCCGTCTCTCGAAGTATCTACTACCCCATTCTATCAATCTTCGTGCGCACCTCATGGCCGATGCAGTCCTGGCGGTAGGATTATCAATCGGTGTCACGTTGAAATAGTTCAGCTCAGAAAAGGGTGAGTTGTTAGAGCAAGGCACAGGAGCCTTGACGACACGTTGCTCGGGTCAAATGCCAAATTGTAGAGTTGGTGGTGGCTCACGGTGGCATCGGTGAATTTGAATGTTTAGAGGATGGTTACTTGAGTATCTCGGGAGAGAAGTAACGTAGCGAATAGTCCAGATAGAACCGCCATTGACCACTTGCCTGTCATCTGAAATGCAAGGAATGAGAGAGGCTTTGGAAGTCGGTCGGTCGGTCCCGTCTCGGTGATATAGCGCACTAACAGGTTTAAATCGAGTACTTATATTTCATGACGCATAGGGATCCCAATGCAAACTCAAGAATGGTTCTGCACACCTGTAGTACCTTGAAATGCTCTGGTGAGATGAGGGTTGAAATAGGTAACTGCTCTGTTCATAGGCTAGACCAGGGCTTAGTACCTAAGGATTTGATTCTTACGCGCTTTGACTGAGCAGACACGTTTCGTGCAAGGTAAACGTTGAATAATGTGAGGAAGAACGGTGAAAGGATGAAAAGATAATAGACAATCATGGCCAAATGCGCGCGCGTGTGAAAGCTCTACTGTAATCACATACTGCCAGGATATGAAGCCGTAGCTGATGGCCTGTGCCCTCATTCCCGCCCAATTGGGCGTTCGTGTGGAAAGCATAACAATTGGTGCTGACTGCGAGAGGTTTGCATCACAACACGATGCGAATGCTTCGACCGTGGTAATGATCCATGATAGTTGCAGGCGGAATGGTTCAACCAAGTCAACAAGCTAGAATGGTTGAAGCCCTTCAGGAACCTCACAATTCGGGAACCATATGGTTATGATTCTCTCATTTTGAAATGTAGGAAGATGAGAGAGTCCATACTCCCACATGAGTCCAAGGTAACAGGTCTCATTCGGCGGAGGTAACCCCGACGCATTAGTTTCTGTCAACCTTGGAAGTCCCCAGGTAAGTATGGCTAAAAGGATTTATGCAATGATTCACATGTTTCGACTATGAAGAAATATGGATATATAGAGAAGCTTGAAGAGATGTAAGCGATAAGATAAGATAAGATCCTATCTAAGCCAATCAGCCAAAATTTTGGATTCCAGCCTAGAAGGCACCTGCGTATGCGTAGCTCTCATCAAATGATAGACCAATTGAACCAGGAAGCCGGTAAAAGTTAAAACCCAGTCGCGCGGGCGCCATAATATCACCACGATACCGATCGATTCCATTCCTAGATAACACGAAAGAAAGGAAAACCGCTATCTTTTCACAATGGGCCGCGAGCTACAAAAGCGCAAGAGGCGGTCTTCGCGCCCCGCCACCCGCCAACCTTCATCCAACAGATCAAAGTTGACGAATCCGCTGGGAAATAGCATCATAGCTCGGAATTGGTATGGTCGCCATGTACACGATTCCTACTCTACAGTCAAACACACACGAGAAAGACAGATAAGAGAGAGATATAGAGCCTTGCTGACCCTAATCCCCCAACACTAGGAACAAGAAAGAAACAACCATGCAAAACTATCGCCGCCTAGGTCTGGTACAACGTCTACGCGCACCCACAGGCGGCATAGACCGGAAACTCCAGACGAGCACCACCTCAGCGAAGCCCACAGCAAGCAAGAACCCGTTCGCCATCCACGGCGCGGACGCGCAGGGGGCAGCGGCAGTATCGGCCGAGGTGCAAGTAGAGCGGGACGAGAACGGGAAGATCGTGCGCGTGGTCAGCACAGAAAAGCGCAGGCGGCCGAACCCCTTAAACGACCCTCTCGTGGAGCTGGACACGGACTCCGAGGCCGAGTCTGCAGCAGAGGATGCGGAGGAATGGGGCGGGTTTGAAGGCGAGGAGGAGAATGAGATCGTGCGCCAGTTGGAGGACGAGGCTAATCGCCCCGTGGAGAAGAAGCCGCGGACCGTGAGCACGCGCGAGGCCGAGTGGTTGCAGGAGCTCGTGGACCGTCACGGCGACGACACGGCCGCCATGGCGCGGGATCGCAAGCTGAATCCTATGCAGCAGACGGCAGCGGATATTGCGAGGAGGATCCGGAAATGGAAGGGTGATTCGAAGTGATTTAGCCTACTACAATATTCATGTCTGATGCATTGGGTTGGCGTTGGGAGGCGTTTGGCTTGCAAACTAAATTTAACAATTGAGTTGACGAGCTAGTGTGATATCTCTCTTCATCATACCGCTTGTCTGCGTCATGTGCGCACATACGCACACACACGCATAACACAACTGTCTATAACCCTCTATATATCCTCTCGTGCAGTGACGAGATCTCCAAGAGTCGTGATTCGTAACGGTCTGAGCCTGAAATAGAATTCCATGTGCAAATGCCCGATGATCGCATAAAAACGACACTACTCCGGTATTACCCCGAATTATAACGAGTAACAACCCAGAACACCAACCATACCGAAGAACAACCAGTACACATAAAAATAGACAATCAACAGCTGGCCACACCTTCTCTACTAACCAACACCCCAGCACATATATGCATACAGATGGAACCAGCCCTCCCGTGCTGTGGCCAGAAGCGCTCTCCATGTTTTCATACGAGGCCCACAGCTTAATGCAAGGTCCTGTCGTAGTTTGCGCTAGGGAACTGGACAGGACGTCCATCGTCGTAATCGTCAGCGGCTGGAGGGGCATAAATTTGCGACCCACTGTGGGTAGCATAGGAGTTAGAGAAGGGATCCGGGTGCGGTGAGGTTGAGCCATGGGCCCGGTAACTGTTATCAAACGGATTCTCGTGGGGCGCCGGGGAGGAGGTATGGTGTGGGGTATACGACGTCTCAGCCTCGTAAATGTTAGGACGCGAACCGAGCGAACCATACGAATCGGGATCGTACGGCTGACTAGTGTGGTCGTCGTGGGCATCGTCGTGATGGTCGTCCATATTGATCGGCGCGTACGCCTCTTCGTCATGAGGTGCCATGGAAAACGCAGCTTTGTCCGGATCAATGTTTTGGTGGGTGTCCATCTTATCATAGCCCGGTAAATCGCCGTTTTGTTGATAATAGCGTAATGTGTAGGTGCTTATCAAGGTGGATAGAATCCAGGCGAACCTGCGCGCAAAGTGTCAAAGTCGGCATGACGTTTCTTCGCTGGCGCGATGCACTTACGTCTCGAAAAAGGCGATGCCGACTATAGCCTTGCTGACGGCACAAGCCTTACCACACGAATTGGCTGTATTGTACGCAGCTTGGCTGGCGAACGCAGACAGCCAGAAGATAGCAAAAATTGAGTCTACCACGAGCATGACATTGGGGTTGGCTGCTCGTCGTGTCCGCTCATACCTGGGGGCCAAGGCTAGGTACACCCATGCTGGGATAGACAAAAAACACTACAGGAGTAAGCCTCTGGACCATACATCGACGAGACCCGTACTCACCAGTCCAAACGGCCATGCATCATTGCCGTTGATCTTAGAGCCATCTGCCCTAAAGAGGACGATCTCGAGAACGAATATCGTCAATCCCAGAATGACCTGGGCGATGTGGATGCCCAGCTTGATATTGGGGATCTTGTCTGGGTTGATATTTAGGTTTTCGGATAATGCCATGATGCTGGAGGGCTAAGCTGCGTAGAGAGTGGGAAGATACGAGGACGTCGTGTTCCGTGCACCTCGACGCTTGGCAGTTGTGCCAGAGATGGCGAGATGAGCTTGGTCGCAGCAGGCGCGGCTGAAGTCTGGTGATAAGCTCGAGAGGCTGACAGACTTGGTTTGTTTGGAGCGTCGCAAATCTGCGCCTCAGGTACAATTAAGTGGATGCACGGTATCGCCGTATGTTATGTCGTCGTATTATGCCGCGGTTGACGGGGGGACGTGGAGAGTAGCGAGAGGAAACGTCGCACGCGATGAACGTAGGCGTTGAGGTTGTAGAACACTGCGTAAAAGCTGAGACTGGTGAGAATAATGAGATGTCGAGTCTTGGGACCGGTTGTTATTTGGTTACCTGAAAATAGGGTCTGGGATTAGCGGCGGTTTGGCTTAGTTGGGCTGACGGAGGAACGAGCGTACGTAATTGCGGTTCGTATACGGCCTGTCCTTTTAGTGCTCGGCCTGCCTTCGCATACCTGGAACCGCCTTAATTCGACGGTGGCCTGCCGAGAAATTGCTTCAGGCACAGCCATTCAACTAATCAGCGCTAAGCCACTAATTCTGGACCACTAGATGCGCACGCTCCCTAGCGACCTCGAGCTGAACTTCGCTGAACTGGCTGAAGACGACTATAAATGCCTACCTACCTACACCACTATGGGCGAGCCTGAAATCTCAAAACGTAAAACACTGCATCAACATCTTCTTCAATGCACGTACGTCTGATTGCTGCCACTCTATTTAGTTGCATATTCTTAATTTTAAGCTGCGCACTTGCGTAGAATTTCTCGTGCATTTATAAAAGTAGCCTAGTGTCGCCGTTATTACTCGTATAGTGGGTGCATAGGTACGTGGACTTCAAAAATTGAAAACAGATCCGCGTCTTACACGTCTCCTCGCCAACCAAAGCCTCGGTGACGTACATTAGGGACCAGACGGGGGACCTGTGTCTACCTAATGACGCACAGCCCTGTGGCTACCCCGGTTGCTCTGATTGGCTTGATAGGCTCCTCAGCCACGATGTATTATTAATCAAGTCTTCTTCTGGCCTTGTCGGATAGAGGCTAACCACTTGAAAGCCAGATGATGGCACCGACCAGAGTTCTGGATGCACCCTTTCCGACGCCTTGTGAAGTACAACTGTATAATATGAGGAGAAGGTCCCCGATCTGGTGCCCGGTGCAAGCCACCGGCTGCCACCACTGCATAGGTGTGCTCGGTGGCTGTCTGTCGGCAGTCAAGGTATTACCACCTAGCCGGAGTCACAAGTGACGGGTGCGCGCCGTGATCGCTCCGTCCTGCATCCACGCCTTTCCTAATACCAATCTGACCTCCACAATAATCAAGACCTCTTATCTAAGCTCTCAATAACGTGCTTGTATATCCTGTAGTATATCCTGAATGAATCAGCCGAGTGGCACAGCCAACAACACCTCCGACCAGAACTGACTCACCGTCTCTCGGACGGTCGGACGGGATTATTTTATTTGTACGAGGTAACAAAGAGATGATGAGTTACTTCTGCCGCCAATTGCCTTTAGACAGACGACATATAGAGCCTTGATTGATATCAATTCCACATTCTACGCCAATTCCAATCGTGTGCCACTCATGAACATGCCGGACAATTCTCAGAGTGCGCCGACCAACGAGCGGACGCCGTTGTTGTCTGATACTTCAACAACTCCGGTCGACGGTGAGTGGCAACCCGGCGACAGTGGCGATGATGATGAACAGACGGTCATCGTCGAAGAGGTCAAGGGCCTCAAACTCTGGACCATCCTCGGCACCTGTTGGTTTGGAGTGTTTCTAGGAGCCATCGACTCCAGCATCATCGCCACCCTGTCTGCTCCCATTTCTAGCGAGTTCCAGTCCTTAAGCCTTCTGCCCTGGCTAGCAACCGCCTACCTCATTTCGAATGCCGCTTGCCAGCCCATCAGCGGCCGGCTCACGGATATCTTCGGCCGGGGTCCGGGATTGGTCTTCAGTAACATATTCTTTGCTGCCGGAAATCTCATATGCGGCCTCGCTCAGAGCGCCGATGTGATGATTCTTGGCCGTGTTGTGGCCGGCATAGGCGGAGGTGGATTGTGAGTGTCTTCCGAGTCATGCTCTTCCAGCAGTGATTACTGACTGGTGCAGGATGACCATCAGCACCTTCCTCGGCACGGATCTCGTGCCCCTCAGAAATCGTGGAATCATCCAAGGCATCGGTAACATCTGCTACGGATCTGGTGCCATGCTAGGGGGCGTGTTCGGTGGCCTCGTCAACGACAAATCGAGCTGGGGCTGGCGGCTCGCCTTTCTCGTCCAGGTCCCTCCGGTCCTCGTCTCTGCTGTGCTTGTCGCCTACCTCGTTCGCCTACCCCCTAAAGTTTCAGATAAATCATACCTAGCTCGCATCGACTACACGGGAGTATTCTCCCTTGTCTCCTTTCTGGTCCTCCTCCTACTAGGACTGAACGCAGGCGGGAATCTCGTCCCGTGGATCCACCCCCTACCTCTTGTCACTCTACCTCTTTCTCTAGTGGCATTGATATTATTCATTATATGGGAATCTCGAGCTGCGCAGCCCGTCATCCCCGTCCGCCTCCTATTTGACAGGACGGTGTTCACGGCATGCGTCACGAACCTGCTGTGCTGCATGGTCCAATTCCAGTCCCTCCTCTACATCCCGCTTTATCTGCAAACACGCGGCGTCAGTGCATCCAATACCGGGCTAGTTCTTCTTTTCGCGCCCTTGGGAGTCTGTGTCTCGTCGGTCAGCGCAGGTTACATCATGAAGAGAACAGGCCGTTACATCGCTCTAGGAATCTTCGCAGTTTCACTCCAGCTTGCTGCCTCCATCATCTTGACTACGCTTCACTATGATTCTCCGATCTGGCCCTTGCGCGTTGTCTTCTTCCTGCTTGGCGCGGGACAGGGAGGCATGCTAACTGTGACTCTCCTGGCCTGCCTCGCCGCCATCGACCATTCCCACCAGGCAACCATCACGTCAGCAACATATGCTTTCCGGTCCGTCGGTAGCACAGTCGGCATAACGATCGGTTCGACCATCTACCAGAACGTCCTGAAGAGCAGGCTGTGGGAGCGCTTCGGAGACCTGCCCGGCGCCGCGGAGGAGATCAGACGCATTAGGGACGACATAGATGAGCTGAACCACCTTCCCGATGGGTGGTACGACGGCGTGACCGCTTCCTTCCAGGAGGCTTTTCAGAGCGTATGGTTCACCCTTGTGGGACTGGCTGCGGTAGCGTTGATCAGTGTCTCCCTCATGAAGCAACATAAGCTACATTCGACCCTAGCGCGCAAGTAGGACAGTTAAAGTCGATACACCCTTGTCAGATATTCAGATTGTGTAATCCGCACCAAGTCTACTATAGTGTATATTACAATACTATACGTACATAGCTATATACATCAGGTACCATGCAGTCTAATACGCAGTGGGCTTCGTACTAATTTCCAGTGTTCAAATACGAAGACATCAATATATCAGTGTACGTGCGAGGGGGCGCATTCCCAAGTTTATCTGTTTTTCGCCGCGGCAAGAGGGTTCGCCGAGTCCACCTACGTCCATAAGAACAAGAAGCTAGTGCACTAGAAATGCATTATACTCACTGTTGGTCGAGAAAAGGCAAATAACATGTTCATAGACGTTGACGTAATATATCCTGCAAGCAACGATGTTAATTAATGCTGAGGGTATCTGGTGACCGACCGACTTCCGCTTATTGTAAGGAAAAATGGATGCATGAAAGAAATTTCCTTGTTAAATATAATAATGTAACTTACGCGCGTAAGAAATTTGCTATACCTATTATAGAGGCGGTATTGTAATTGGGCAACGTCGGCCTTATGCCCACGATTTATGAAGCGACGAACAAACCCACTATATGGTGCCCATCTCGCGAAGACTGTGTCAGAATCAACTTTCGTTGAGGTGGTGCTCCTGTGTAGCTGCGGATTCCAACTGTTGTCGTGCCTTGAAATCATGAGTCCCATCACATCACTTTCATCGTGTTCGGGGCGCTTACCGTCATGGTGTCTCTCTCGAAGGAATCCGTATCTCGCTACATTCAACGTCGCTGGAAGCTCGGAAGCTCGACTCGTACTCTGTCTCGAACGTACCGCTCAGAGCACCTTGCAGTTCCGGTTCGCATGAGGAATTGGGCTTTGAAGGGCAATCGCGCTGCGAAGAGTCCACTCTTTTCGTTGCGGACGATGCCTTCTTGATGTCCCTAGATGTGATTGATGAGAAACAGCCTGTGTTGAGTGTACACCAGGAAGTATCTTGTGTGGTTTCTAGTGATTACGCGACGTTTACCAACGCTTTATAAAGCTACAATGGCGCCGTAGAGACATGAAGGATTCGGGAAGTATGTACACGTCAGAATACCGGTATGCTTACTTAGTTATTAGTTGCGAAGGGACTTCATCATATCATCTCGATGCTGCAGTGGGCAAGCGGGTGAGGTAATGAGCACATATACACCCTTACGATTTTCGTCTTATCGTTCAATTCGGAAGATTGCTATCTTTTCCTCATAGATCACCTCAAATATAACAGAAATGGTAGATAAAAATGCGTAAAGGGTATCAGGGAGACTTCCATAGCCTTCCCACTTCAGACGGCTAACTCGACACGTTATTTGCACGATGCCAATCCCAGAAGCCAGATATCTATTTGCATCGAGCCAGCGGACAATAGCATTATAGTCCCTGCATACGTGAACTTCGTCTTCAAAACCAACCAACTCGTCGCCTCCCCTAATGTTTAATTGCAAGTCCACGTTGCACATCAATGACTGGCGTAAATAGTTAAAGCAATGCTGTACATGGGCATCTTCTACACTGAGCTCTGCCCTTATTAGATGCTCTCGCATTAATGTCTATAGCCTGTGTCAATCACTTGGCCGAGTGCTCTTCTTGTGATGAGGTGAAGTAAAAGAAAGAAAAGGAAGACAGAAGTTCTTACCAAACAATGGAGGCCATGAAATGCTGCAATCTGGTACACCATTTCCCCCGGCTTATCTGGTGTCGCTCCGGAGAAGGGAACTCCATGCTTAGCTACCAGTGTCTTATCCAGCGAGACGAAGCCATGCTCTTCCATTTCAGTTGGTGATGGTAATGTAATCAAACGATTGCGAGCTTACCGAGGCGCACTTCGTCCCATCCTCCCTCGAAGAAGTTTCGACGGTCGTCGCCTTCAGCTGTATCAAACACCCATGTTCTATTATATAGAGAGCGCAGACTCTGTACTGACATCAATCATTTAGTGTCATGCTCTAGACGATGGACGTGCACCATACTCACGCTCGTGTAGGTTGTCGCTTATCTCCGATGCTTGCTGCCTGATGAAAGCAGGAATGGCCACGAACAGGAACACGTTGATGCTCTCCAAGAATAAGAGCCAAAGGAAGAATTGGACATATGGATTCTGTAGCCACCTGAAACCGAGTCGGCCAAGACGAGTTTTTGAGTTCCGCTCGATAGCTACGCCGCCATAATCATCGACGAGGGGGATGCTCTCGAGCGCGTCGGCCTTCTCGTCCATTTTTCTATGCGCCTAATAGATATCGATGAAATAAAGATTCAATCTCGAAGTTAATCTGACGAACTAGCAAGAATGAGTCTTGCTGCGAGGAGAAGTGTATTAGCAAGCCGATCTTACAGCAGCTTGCGACATCTGTGGATCGTTGGTTAGCCCCTGGGTATGTGACTGAAGCTCCTCCACGCTTCCTTACAGCGGAAAGTGCATTTCTGCGGGCTGCCTTGGACGGTGACATGCTACGCGGCCGTTTCAACCGCCCATTGTAGGTACCTCAGCCAAGCGGCGACACGCCCAACATAGAGCCGGAAACTAGAAACTCGGGCCGAGCATATTCTCGAATCGGGGCCGCACACGATACAGCTAACTACCCATGTTAGCCTTTCTGAAAACATGACAGTCATTGTGTTCATTTGTATGCGCCCTCTTATCCCGCCAGTACTTTTCCTGATCCGGTCCACTGTTTCACGGAGAAGTGCCTGTTCTGCTGGAAGCGCAAAGAGCTCCTACTGCCCGCAGTTCACCAACTTCCAATTGCAAACTAAATAAGGTCATGGACACAAGAGTCTCATGTTCCGGGGTAAAGTAATGCAGGTAGCATAGATGCGGGTTGTTTGGGACCTGTATAGGGCTCACAGATATCCTTGTCATAACTATTGAGTGCATTGAAGTAGCAGATAAATAATAATGAGAAGTTCTACGACTCTTTGCAACACCATATTTCTAAGCGTCAAAGTTTACCGCTATTCGGTAGCTACTGTCTGTGTTGCTGTGCAAAGAGCGTAAATACCGGTGTGATTCTGCCGTGGGTTGTTGTATGTTCACTTGAGCTCGAACGGTATCAATCTTCATATTGTATTCATGAAACTGTGATATAGTATTTGATATCTTTCTTCAACTTAGCGCAGAGGGGCCGATGAATCAATCCCGCAATCCGGATATTTAACAGCGATTCGCGTATTAATTGTCTCGAGTGCGACATCATGACCCCCGAGGAGCATCATCTCGCAGTGCTTGGTGTGTTCATAGGTGCCAATATACCCATCAATAGCACCCCTACCCAGCTCTCCCAGGATAGCCCGATGCAATTTTTTCCACATGGCGGTACAGTGGGTGACATGGTATTCCCAGTTTACATACACGCCAGTGTACTCGCCCGTCATGATCTGCTCGTAGCTGAGTGGTTGCTCCTTTTCTGGATCCACGAACCACTCGAGCTTATGCGTGGCTCGATATTCCTCTGACAGTTCAGCGTCGTAGCAAGCATCTGGTAGCCAGCAAAACGAAATCACGTCAAATTGACACCCACGCGCCACCGCCTCTGCCGGACTGCTCCCACACGGCTGTGTCATCACCTCTCCATGCCGCTCTAACGTGGATATGCGGCTGCGCAGTTTCGCGGCCGAGACTGCGATGGCACCCGACAGAGCTGATATAAAGACAGCGGCAAAGATTGAGACGGTGATAAGAAGGCATCGAGACGATGTGTTACTCGATGTGCGCCGTTTAAAGCCGCCGAGTTCTGCTTCATGATTGTCGCTTATTAGCGATTCGGACTGCTCGTCAATCTTCTCGTTTTGGCTCTGATCACTGCATTTCCTTGCAAGCATCAATGAAGGCGGCAAATATGATAAGAACCGAGAAGCCATATTTTGAAAAACGTTTTGCATAACAAGATTGTATACTGTTACTCAAGCCAATATGACGGTGAAATTGGTATTGTTGGTTGCTTGTCGCTGGCCCAGAGATATGGCCTTCGATAAGTGATTCAAAGGGGGAGAAAGGACATAGATGGGAATTGGAACGTTAAGACTTGATCAGCAATAGTAAACGGGGCGCAGGTTTCGACGTTAGAGGTCTTCTCCGTGCGAGATAGGGATAATTAAGCCGAGAAGACAACAATAGAACCTCTGTGACGATCCGCCCAATCCCTTGCAATTACATCAAGAGGGTATGAGAATCACGTGGATGACCAATGATTCTGCACTCTAGGCAGAAGATGCGTCAAGACCAGCGAGGGAGTAGGGCGGATAACTGTGCGTGTCGCCGACCTATACGTGTGAGGGGCACTCTTGTCCTGCGCGTCGCACATAGCTGGCTGGTATGCGAGGGTAGGACAGCGTCTGCACCTTAACCCGAGCTCAGATGACATAGATGACGGGGTTTCGATGGCAACAGTGAAATAAATACTCACAAATACGAGAATGGATTTGGAGTGAATGAGCGTTGTTATCTGCAACAAGAAGGATAGTCTAGGATCAAACTCTCTAGGTCCTAATTATAATAAAACTTTTGAGCAGACGTGATAGGGATTACGGTTCTACTGGTTGGAATAGACTCCGAATCAATGTAGACAAGCAGAGCAACAACTTGCATTCAGACTGCAGCCTATCGTTAAACCACGAACTTTATTTCTTCGAAGTAAATACCTATACTCTTTGTTGTCCGATTGATGTACTATTAATATGAAGCTACCTAAGCTAGCTGAACGCTGCACTGACAAGGGCTTCATAGCGCTTGCACAAAGCAGCCCCTAGGGCGGGGGGGGGGGGGGGGGGGGGGGGGGGGGGGGGGGGGGGGGGGGGGGGGGGGGGGGGGGGGGTGGTGGGGT